>MU736212.1:0-37627 GCA_026770625.1 Nicotiana glauca
TAACACCACATCACCTTCGTTCCTTCCCCTACACAACCCTTAGTGTCTTGAACTTCAAATCCAACTAGAGCGCCTTAAATATAGGTCTGAAAGTTCCGGCGAGTCAAAATTTTACAAAAATGGTGCCTCAAAGTTCCCCGATGCTTTCCCCAAGAATCTTGATGCCAAGATAGATGGCCAAGTGGCCAGAAAAAAAAGAGCTAAGTTCTTCAAATCCTCTTCTGTTTTTAAGTTCTTTTATTTTTGCATGTGTGTTTTCTTGATTTCTGTCAGTATTTTTATTAGTAGTTTTATTAGGTTTGTTTAATTTCTATTTTAAAAAAAAAATATTGTGAAATTTCTGTTAACTATTAGGTTTTAATAATTAGGGTAAATATAATTCAGACATGAAAGGATATTTGTTAGATAAATAAATTTGATAACAATTCAAGGATAAATCAGAGTTAATTAGATTTTTATTGCTCTTGTTTGTTAATGTTTGATTGATAACTAAGGATTGCTTCTAGCTGCAATTAGTAGTTAATTAGTTTTGTATGATTTCTGATTAATCTTGATAATTAGGTTTATAGAATTGGATAGTTAAATCCGGCAGTTAAAGGGGTAAGGGTTAGCAGTAATATATAAAAGAAAGGAGGGGTATTTTGGGTAAAGGAAAAGGTCTAATGGTAGTTATAACATAACTCTAGGGGTAATATGGGTATAGGAAAAGGGTAATTGGGTAGATTTTGAAGTGAAGTGTGGGTAGATAAGGAATTACATTAGATTGGAATGTTCTAGATTGGGGTATTGGTATAATTTTTGATAAATAAGCATAGTCACTTGTATTACAAGTTTAAAGTAAAGGGTAGAAGTGAAATAAAAGAGGGACTAATGGGTAAATACTAAAATTTAAATTTTTCTCCAACTTTACATCTATAAATAGGCATACATTTTACTTGTTGGAGGGAGTTTTTTTGAAAGATCTGAAAATTTTTCCTCCAAGCAATCTTCCTTCTTAGATCCAAATTTCGAAATTTCTAATCTCAAAAACTCAAAAACATTAGAATCTAGTAGAGAAATCCAAAAGTTACTATTTCATTAGATTTGAAAGTTGTTCACTGATTTTCTCTGATTTCAGTAATTGAAACTCTGTGAAGTTGCAATTTGACTAGTCGAGTCTGTTTTCTGGTGTAAATCTCGTTGCTGTGGTTTAGTTCTGAGCGTTGTGAAGCTGTGATTGGATAATTTTCCTATTGCTGTTGCTGTTCAAAGTAACTGACTCTTTTTCTTGTCATATTTCCTCTACTCACGTACACCTCTATAATTCCAGTAATTGTAAGCTAAAGATATGAGCTTAAATACATGGAAGATCTGAAGTTTAAAGTTCAATTCAGTTTTGTTTTTCCTGATTGTGTATTAAAGTAGTTCATTCGTTAGTATTTTATAGATTACTGTTTGTTTTGTTTTGTATAATTGGACTGGACTGCATGATGATTTGTTATTAGATTGTTCACTTTTTGACATATATAGAAGATCTTTTGTTTTTGAAGTATAAAACAATAAGAAATGCATATTTGTGGTTGAGTCGTATGACACTGTTAGGAAATTAGTTTCAATACTATTACTACATGATTTAGATCTATTCTAATTGTAGCGATGAATTGTGGACTGTAATCCGTAGCTAGTTAGCTTTAGATTTAGTACTGTTGTTACTTGCTGAGCTTAGCCAGGTTCTGTTTAGTTTAATTCGAGTTTTGTAGTTAAGCCAAAATTGATGCATAGATCGCGTTGAGTTCTGTGACAAGCATATGCCGTAAATAATGTTGTAATAAAGTAGCTTTGATAATCCTGGGCAGTAGTAGAAGTTAATAGGCCATTTGGTCTTAGTTGTTGTCTATACCAGCAGGTTCATAAGTCTGTTTGAAGGCATAACAATTAAGAAGGATAACATTAGCCTCAAAATTGCAAACTTAAATAAATTAATTCATTATTAAAATCAGGACAGCTTAGTTATTCTCCTAAAACGTGTTAAGGATAGTAGTGATCATCGATAATAAAGTGTTGAATTTCATTGATGGGCTTGCATTGACTCTATGATATCTCAATTCTTTAGGAGTTAAAAACTAGCATACGAGTAGGCCCACTTCGGTTCATATTCATGCATTTGGACTGCTTTGAGGTCCAGTTTGTCCACCCTTTAATAACGAAATTAGGGTTGTTTGGATTAAATGGTTGCTTTACTTATGTAACTCTTGGGCTAACAATTCAGGCCTAAAAGCCTTGTTGAAATATGAGTAAAAGGCAAGGTCCAAATATAATAACACTTAAAAAAATAAATAAATAATTAGGAACATGAAAAATCAATCCATAAATATAAAATTGGGTCTTGAGTTAGGTAGCGGGTTCAAGCTAAAATATTTTACCCTTTTGTTTGAATTCGGACTTGAATTCGAGATTTGAATTTATATTCGTGAATTAATCGACCATTAGAGACAAATATATAGGGAATTTTAGATTGTTAGTTTGGATTTTAAATAACAAAATGAGACGAGCCTCGCCAAATCAAATACATAATTGCGGGGCCCTAATTAATTACCTACTAAAAATACTTAGTATTCGGGATAGGTTGTTTAGCGAATTTCACGGCCTTCCTAAAGATAACAACACCTTAGTCGCTTTAGGCGCGTTTTAATTAAATTACTTTCCTAAATACGGGTGTGCATTTCATGCAACCCAAATCCAAATCTCAACGAAGTCGAAATGTGTCAAAAGCCACGGGCGCACTGGTGCGGCGTGGTTCGAGATACATTTTCACGACGTTGCAATTCCTATAAGAAATAAAAGCGGATTACTAATAAAAGGCACAACATGTATTGAAATCAGATAAAATTAAATACAACAGTTGAGCGACCGTGCTAGAACCACAGAATCCGGGAATGCCTAACACCTTCTCCCGGATTAATAGAATTCCTTATTCGGATTTCTGGTTCGCAGACTGTTAACATAGTCAATATTTTCCTCAGTTCGGGATTCAATCGGTGACTTGGGACACCATTAATCTCCCAAGTGGCGACTCTGAATAAAAAATAATAAATCCCGTTCCGATTGTCCTTTAAGTGGAAAAACTTCTTTACGCCCTTCATGGGGTGTAGCAAACGTAAAAAGGAGGTGTGACACTTGTCCTATGAGGAGGAGCCGGTAGCTATCCTAGGCCGGCAGGTTCATCAGTTGAGGTCCAAGAGATTTCCTTCTGTTCGTGTCCAATGGAGAGGTCAGCCTCCCGAGGCATTGACCTGGGAGTCCGAGTCTGATATGCGGAGCCATTATCCTCATCTTTTTCCCGACTCAGGTACTTCTTTCTTTTGTCCGTTCGAGGACGAACGGTTGTTTTAGTGGTGGAGGATGTGATGACCAAAGGGGTTTTGGGTCATCACTTGTTTTCCTACCCATTCTGTACTTCCAAGGCCTTGAAAACCTCATCTGGAGTTGCCTTAATTTGCGTGCGCAGTTCGGGCGCATAGCCGGAAGGCTTAGATATGAATTCTGTGAGAAAAATGCTCAATTTTGATATTAAGTTGAATAAATTTAACTTCGGTCAACTTTTTGGGTAAACGGACCCGGACCTATGATTTGACGGTCTCGGAGGGTCCATAGGAAAATATGGGACTTGGGCATATGCCCGGAATCGAATTCCGAGGTCCCAAGTCTGAGAAATTTTTGTGCGAAATTGTTTTCTGGAAATAATTAAGGAAATTGGAAATGAAATTTGATTAAAATACTATGGTATCGGGCCCATATTTTGGTTCCGGCGCTCGGTACAAGTCTCACATATGGTTTAAGCGCTTCCTATAAAGTTTAGTTGAAAACGGACGTCATTTGACATGTTTCGGACTTAAAATGGGAATTTGATGTCTTATGAAAATTGGAGAAAATCATGAGTTTTGAGGCTCGATTTGATGCATATGATGTTATTTTGGTGATTTGATCGCACGAATAAGTCCGTAGGGTATTTTTGAGGTTGTGTGCATATTTGGTTTAGAGCCCGAGGGCTCGGGTGAGTTTTGGATAGGTGTCGGATTGCATTTTTGAACTTGTAAAAATCTGGTATGTTTTCTTCTGTGACCTTCGCATTTGTGAAGATGAGCCTAGCAAATGCGAGCTTCGAGTCGCAATTGCGAAGCCTTGGACCTGGGCATATGATCGCAAATGCGATCCAATTTCTCGCAAATGCGAATGAGGGATTTCTAGGCACTAATCGCAAATGCGATCCTTGTGCTCGCAAATGCGAAATTAGGCTGATTGCAAATGCGATCTTTATGTTCGCAAATGCGAAATCTAGCAAATTAGTAAGGGTTCGCAAATGCGAACCCAGCTTCACATTTCCTACATTTGGTCGGGGTTCGCAACTGCGAACCCCAGTTCGCAATTGTAATAACTGAGACCCAGTAATTTCATACTTAGTCGATTTTCCATTGTGAACCCCAGTTCGCAATTGTAATAACTGAGACCCAGTAATTTCATACTTAGTCGATTTTCCACCATTTTTCACCATTCTTTCAAGACCCAAACCCCATGGGCAATTTTTCAAGGACAAAACTTCTTTCAAATCATTTGTAAGTCAATTTTAACTTAATTCTTTCAATCATTTGCATCATTTAACTTGTTTTCCACTTAAAATTAATGGATTTCATAGGTGAAATTGGGGGTTTGGGGTAGAACCTAGGTTTTTCTAAAATTGGGGATTTGGACCTCAATTTGAGGTCTGATTTTAAAATAAATCATATACTTGGGTTCGTGGGGGAATAGGTAACCGAATTTTGGTTCGAACCTCGGGTTTTGACCACGTTGGCCTGAGGGGCATTTTGGTCATTTTATCTAAATTTTCGTCTTAGCTGTAAATTAAATAGTAGAATTAGTTGCTTGAGATGTTATTTACGAGATGTAATTGAAATGAATAGATTTGGGCCATTTGGAGTCGGATACTCGTGGCAAAAGAGTGATTTCAAGTTAATTTTTGGAGCCGGTTGAGGTAAGTGGCTTGTCTAACCTTGTGTGAGGGACCTTTTCCCCTTAGGATATGATATTTGGTAATTGAATGCCTTATACGTGAGGTGACGAGTGCGTACTTGAGGTAACTGTTGAAAAACCCAATTTTTACTTAAGATATTGAGACTGAGTTTTCTTTCGAATTTGCCTTATTCTACTTGCAATTATAACCTGAGTTAGATTAGAAAAGTATGCTGGTTTATTTAAATTTCCTATTTGCTTAAGTTTCCTTAACTGTACTACGTGGAGCATGTTAGGCTAGTATTACCCGTTGTTTGTATTTTCGTACTTCATAATTGAATATCTTCTGGTTGTGAGTGCGCATTTACATTGGGACTACGGATATGGGATTCCGGTAGCTCCCCCTTGTTTGTTTACTTCGGGACTACGAGTTAGATTCCCGGTAGATCTCCCTGTACTTTTACTTGGGACTACGGGTTAGATTCCCGGTAGATCCCCTCCGCACATTGATAGTTGGACTACGGGACGGTATCCCGGGATATCCTTAAGATATTCTCATATGATGGACTACGGGACGGTATCCCGGGAGCTCCTTGGACAGTTGATGAAATGGACTACAGAATGGTATCCTGGGAGATCCTCGTTATTGGTATTGATATTGAGTTGTTTCACTCTGTGTTTACCTTATTTTCTGCGTGTTATTGTTGCTTCGTATAACTTGTCTTACTTCATAATTTTATCAGTTATTCCTGTTTATTTTTATGCTGTTATAAGGTTTAATATTATATTTTATCTCAGTAGGGCCCTGACCTTCCTCGTCACTGCCCAACTGAGGTTAGGCTTGGCACTTACTGAGTACCGCTGTGGTGTACTCATGCCCTTCCTGCACATGTTTTTCTTGTGTAGATTTAGGTACCTCTTCTCAGGCGCACTATCCTCGAGGTGGAGAGATCTAGCGAAGACTTCGAGGTATATCTACCGCGTCCGCAGACCAGGAGTCTCTATCTTATTCCAGCTTTAGTAGATAGTCTATCCTTTTCTTACAGTTGTTTAGACATTCTGGAGTTAGAGCAGTGTATTACATTTCTATTAGCCTGTGTTTCCCCTGAGTTTCCTGGTTTTGGGATGATATTGTAGAGTTTCGCATTTGAGTTGTATATGCCAAGTGCCACTTATATACAGTTTTCCTTCTATTTTTGCTTAGTTTAATTGTTTTCCACAAGTTATATTATTTTCGCATTGTTAGGCTTACCTAATCGTAGGGACTAGGTGTCATCACGACATGTTCACGGAGGGCCAACATGGGTCGTGACACATAGTATGTTGGTGTTCGAATTTCTTACATATGAGATTCCATCATAATGTACTGGAATTTCATAATATGCTGGAGTTCCAACATAATATGGTCGAAGTTTATATGCAAAAGCTTCATAATCCAGCATATTATGCCAGAATTTTCATGTTTTAGTTAAAATAGTAGCTAATTTCAATGACTTTATGAATGCTGGCTATTTTTTATTATTAATTCGAAAACTGGCAAGCTCATGCTATTTTTACTATTTTAAATTCCAATACGTTCCAACGCCCCAATTACCTTAGCACCATTTTAAAATATATTTTTTAAATAATATTATATTTTCTAGACTTAAAACCTGGTTTTATATATATATATATATGTATGTATGTATGTTTCCAGTCTTTTGCCTTACAACTTGTTTGGATGGTTGTTACATGTTGTGTTGTATCGTATTGTTACTTTAAATACGATATTTGTTTTGATTGTTACTTAAATTTTATTGTATCGTATTGTTAAATTCGTCGTTACGTAACGACGAAATGTGCCACTTTATGTAACGACCGATTTGGTGTGGTCGCGTCGTTATCGTGTCTTTTCTCTCAATCTCACTGTGATGACCCAAAAGGTCATCACTTATTTTTAAAATGAATTTTGTGTTCTGAGTCCTTCAGAACCTCTTTTAGCATCACCTCGATTTGCGTGCGCAGTCTGGGTGCGTAACCAGAAAGCCTATATGTGAAAATATGTGGAAAATGGTAAATTTTGACTACTAAATGAATTAATTTGACTTCGGTCAACATTTTGGGTAAACGGACCCGGACCCGTGATTCGATGGTCCCGGAGGGTTCGTAGGAAAATATAGGACTTGGGTGTATGCCCGAAATCGAATTCCAAGGTCCCAAGCCCGAGAAATGAATTTTTAATTAGAACATATTGGTATCGGGCCCATATTTTGGTTCTGGTGCCCGGTACAGGTCTTATATATGATTTAAGATAATTCGGTGAAGTTTGGTGAGAAACGGAATCCGTTTGACGTGATTCGGACCTTAAATGAAAAATTGATGTTTAAGGAAGTTTTGAGAAATTTCATTGATCTTGAGGTTTAATTTGATGTTCATGATGTTATATTGGTGATTTTATTTCACGAATAAGTCCGTAGGATGTTTTTGAGGTTTGCTGTATTTTGGTTTGCAGCCCCGAGGGCTCGGGTGAGTTTTGGATAGGCCATGGGGTGCATTTTGAACTTAGAAAATTACAAGATTTTTGCTGGTATGATCAAGCCTGCAGGCTTCGCATGGCTCGCAAATGCGAGGGCATGGTCGCATATGCGAACCAGCCCAGGCCTGCCTTATCTCACAAATGCGAGTATGTTTCACAAATTTCGGCCTAGAAAATGCGAGGATCCCCTTCGCAAATGCGAAGCTTCTTAGCTTGGCCAGTGATCGCAAATGCGACCAATGTGTCGCAAATGCAACATTTCTTTCGCAAATGCGAAAGTCCAGCATTTCTGAAGGGTTCGCAATTGCGAACCCCTGTTCACAATTCCCATATCAGAGACCTGCAACTTTTATACTTAGACGATTTTAAAACCCATTTTTCATATTCTCTCAAACATAAACACACTCAGGCGATTTTTCAAGGATTTCTTCTTCTCCAAATCAATTGTAAGTCATTTTTAACTAACTTCCTTCAATTCTTAACTTCTTTTAACATGATTTCAAGTTCATATCAATGATTTTCATGGGAGAAATTGGGTGTTTTTGGTAGAATCTAGGTTTTTCAAAAATTTGGGATTTGGACCTCGATTTGAGGTCCGATTTCAAAACAAATTATATATTTGAGTTCGTGGGGGAATGGGTGATCGAGTTTTGGTTTGAACCTCGGGTTTCGACCATGTGGGCCCGAGGGTGATTTTTGAGTTTTTGGGTAAAACTTTGGAAAATTCAATTTTTATGCTTTCGAATTGATTCATTTAGCGTTTATTGATGTAATTAAGTAACTTGTGACTAGATACGAACGAATTGGGGGTGGAATCGAGGGGTAAAGCTATAATTGAAGCGTGAATTGTGTTCGTGGCATCGAGGTAAGTGTTTGGTCTAACCTTAGCTTGAGGTATTAGGAGTTGAATCCTATTTGCTATGTGGTAATTGTTGAGTACGACGTATAGGCATTGTGACGAGTATCTATACATTGGTGTCTAGCATGCCCGTGGGTCTTGTATTGCGATTTTCATGACTTCGTTGTATCTTTCATGCATTGGAGATGGTTTCTATATGTTGTGTAAATTTTGTGGAAGGAATTGTGACCTATGAACATTAAGGAGCATTGGCTCAAGTTGTGTAACGAATTGTGAAAGTGTAAGTGATAATTGAATCTCTAGAGCATTGGCTCGAGTTATGAAGTGAATTGTGAAGTAAAAGTGAGAAAGAAAAGAAGTTATTATGTTGACACCCTTGCCGGGATATTGTTTATTTATTGGTTATCTCCCTTGCCAGGATGTTGATATTATTGATGTTGTTCCCTTGCTGGGATTTATTTGTTGAATTGTTGTTCCCTTGTCGGCATCATTATTACAATTTCTTTTATTCCCTTGCCCTATTGTTTGTGATTATTGTTTGGGTGAGGAAGAGTGTTAAAGCACGATGGGTAATGCCGTACATTGTTTGTTTTGTGAGGAAGAGTATAAAGCACGAAGGGTGATGCCGTGTATTATTGTGAGGAAAGAGTGTAAAGCACGAAGGGTGATGTCATGTCGCACGATGTACCGTTACGTGCCGATATTATTGATTATCTGGTGAGGAAAGAGAGTAAAAGCACGAAGGGTGATGCCGTGCATTTATTGATTTCTGATTCTGGTTGATATCCGAGTTATGTTGTTTCTTTTGTTTATTTGATGTCTTTCTATTCGGGATTGCTATCTCCCCCACAGCATGCTCCCCCTCCCATTTTTGACTAGTAATTTCTGTATTTCTTTTCGGCTGTATATATAATTGAACTGCACAGGTTTATGTGGTAGTCTGGTCTAGCCTCGTCACTACCTCCCCGAGGTTAGACTAGAAACTTACCAACACATGGGGTCGGTTGTGCTGATGCTACACTCTGCACTCTTTTGTGTAGATCCTAATGTTGTTGACTTCGGACAATAGTTAGAGGCTATCTTCAGTCTACGCGGAGATCTAAGGTAGATCTGCAGGCGTCCGCAGGCCCTGGCGTCTCCTCTGTCCTTATTTACTATTTCATTTTCCTTATATTCAGATACAGTATATTGATATTTTCTTCAGACTTTGTATGTAGTAAATCTTAGACCATCTGTGAAACTGTGCCACCAGTTCTAGGTAGTCGAGACTCAAACAGTTGTATTAGATGTTCATTTCAGATAGCTTATTGCTTCTTTCTTCCACTTATGTTAAATTCCGTTGTTTAAATGTTATTATTTGAAATTGTTAATGAATATAAAATGAGTAAAAAGGTAAGTTGTGCAATTAATTAGCTTGCCTAGCTCATACTAGTAGGCTCCATCATGACTCCCAAGGGTGGGAATCCGGGTCGTGACAAGTTGGTATCAGAGCTCTAGGTTACATGGGTCTCACAGCTCATAAACAAGCTTAGTAGAGTCTGAGGGTTCGGTACGGAGACGTATGTATTTATCCCTCAGAGGCTACAGAGTTAGGAAAATTTCATATCTTTTCTTTCATGTCGTGCGGTTTGGTTTCTCAATGCTGATTGAATTTCTATTCTATTCTCTCGCAGATGCCAAGAACACGCGCTTCCTCATCCGTTGACCAGCAGCCCGAGCCACCAGCAGCAACTCCGACGAGGGGCAAAGGGCGAGGGCGAGGCTGTGTTAGAGGCCGAGGTAGAGGCAGAGCTCAGCCCCGAGCAACAGCACCAGCAGCGGAGCCTAAGGTTGATTTTGATGATGAGGTTCCGGACCCAGTAGTTCCAGTGGGACCAGCTTAGGTCCTAGAGGTGTTTATTGCCACCCCAGTTCTTCAAGTTGCTCTGGTCCATCTAGTAGGCCTTAGGGAGAGTGTCACCCGGGCAGGCTTGCTTCCTGTAGACCAGCCATATCTCAAGCTGGAGGAGGAGCCCAAACTCCTGCTACTCACACTCCGGAGCAGGTAGCTCCCCAGTTTCAAACTCCAGCAGTTCAGCCAGTTGGAGCAGTTCAGCCGGGTGTGGTAGCCCAGGCCGGTGATGGAGCAGCTATGTCTGCCGATGCTTTGTGGAGATTGGAGAGGTTTACCAAGCTCTTCACTACTACTTTCAGCAGTACATCTACTGAGGATCACCATGATTATCTAGATAGCTATCATGAGGTTCTTAGGAACATGGGGATAGTTGAGACCAATGGGGTCGATTTTGCCACTTTTCGCTTGTCTGGATCCGCCAAGACTTGGTGGCGAGATTATTGCATGGCTAGACCAGCCGGATCACCAGCCTTGACTTGGGAGAATTTCACGCACCTATTTCTGGAGAAGTTTCTCCCTATCACATAGAAAGAGGCCTATCGGAGGCAGTTTGAGTGTCTCCAGCAGGGTTCTATGACTGCCACCCAGTATGAGACCAGATTCATTGATTTGGCTCGTCATGCTCTTATCATACTTCCCACCGAGAGAGAGAGGTTGAGGAGGTTCATTGATGGACTTATTCAGCCGATTCGTCTTCAGATGGCTAAGGAGTTTGGGACTGAGATATCTTTCCAGGAGGCGGCCAATGTGGCTAGAAGAGTGGAGATGGTTTTGTCATAGGGGGTAGTCATGGGTCGGACAAGAGGCCCTCGCATTCAGGCAGATTTAGTGGTACCTCGTCTAGGGGTAGAGATTCATATGGTAGAGGTCATCCTTCTAGGCCTTTTCAATTGACACTTTAGGTTTCTCACGGTGCTTCAGGTGGCCGTGGTCCTCAGATGCAGCATTCTGATCAGCAGTCCTACAGTGCACCACCAGCTCATATCAATGTGCCGCCGCTTCAGAGTGTTCGGGGTGTTCACTCAGGTCGTTAGGGTCAGTAGCCTCAGTAGTCGAGGGTTTACTACACTTGTGGTGATGTGGGTCACATTGCTAGATTTTGCCCTTGATCACCGAGTAGCTCTTAGCATTAGGGTTCCCGTGTCACGATTCAGGCACCGAGTATTCCACAGCCCGCCCAGCCAGCTAGAGGTGGGGGTAGAGGTGCTAGAGGTGGAGGTAGAGGTCCTAGAGGTGGAGGCCAGCCAGCAGCAGGCCGTCCCAGAGATGTAGTTCAGGGTGGTGGGGCCCAGCCCCGATGTTATGCTCTTCCAGCCAGGCCTAAGGCTGTGGCTTCTGATGCAGTTATTACAGGTACTGTTCCAGTTTGTGATAGAGATGTTTCAGTGTTATTTGATCTAGGGTCTACATACTCGTATGTGTCATCTTATTTTGCGCCGTGTCTGGTCATGCCTAGTGGTTCTTTGAGTGCATCTATTTATGTGTCTACACCGGCGGGTGATTCTATTGTGGTAGATCGAGTCCATCATGCATATATAGTTGTGATTGGGGGTCTTGAGACTCGTGTAGATTTGCTTCTTCTAGACATGGTCGATTTTGATATCATATTAGGGATGGACTGGTTATCACCTTACCATACTATCTTGGACTGTCATGCCAAGACTGTGACCTTAGCCTTACTGGGATTACCTCATTTGGAGTGGAGAGGGACTCCTGGTCATTCTACCCGTAGTGTCATATCTTATGTGAAGGCTCGGCGTATGGTCGAGAAGGGGTGTTTGGCCTATTTGGCCTCTGTTCCTGATACTATTGCTGAGGTCCGTTCTATTGATTTTGTGCCCGTTGTTTGTGAGTTTCCTGAGGTTTTTCCTTCAGACCTGCTGGGTATGCCACCCGACAGGGATATTGAATTTTGCATTGAATTGGCTCCGGGCTGAGCTCGCCGTATCGTATGGCCCCACCTGAGTTGAAAGAGTTGAAGGAGCAATTGCTAGATTTGATTGAAAAGGGTTTTATTAGGCCCAGTGTTTCACCTTGTGGTGCGTCGGTGTTTTTTGTTAAGAAGAAGGATGGATCGATGCGAATGTGTATAGATTACCGGCAATTGAACAAGGTTACAATCAAGAATAAGTATCTGCTATCGGTGATTGATGATTTGTTCGATCAGCTCCAGGGTACCAAGGTATTTTCAAAGATTGACTTGAGATTCGGCTACCATCAGTTGAGGATTAGGGCATCCGATGTCCCTAAGATAGCTTTATGCACTCGGTACGGGCATTATGAGTTCTTGATGATGTCATTCGGATTGACAAATGCCCAAGCAGCTTTTATAGATTTGTTGAACCGAGTGTTCATGCCTTACTTGGATTGTTCATGATAGTCTTTATTGATGATATTCTGATATATTCCCGCAGACGGGAGGAGCACGAGCAGCATCTTATAGTGATTCTTCAGACTTTGAGGGACAGTCAGTTGTACGCCAAGTTTTTGAGGTGTGAGTTTTGGTTGAGTTCAGTTGCATTCCTAGGTCATGTAGTGTCAGTAGAGGGTACTCAGGTTGATCCGAAGAAGATTGAGGTAGTCAAGAACTGGCCTCGTCCAGCATCAGCTACAGAGATCCGGAGTTTCTTGGGTTTGGCAGGCTACTATCATTGATTTGTAGAGGGTTTTTCATCTATCGCAGCCCCGATGACCAGGTTGACCCAGAAGGGTGCCCAGTTCAAATGGTCAGACGAGTGTGAGGTGAGCTTTCAGAGGCTCAAGACAGCTCTGACTACAACACCGGTGTTGGTTTTTCCCACAGGTTCAGGGTCTTATACAGTTTATTATGATGCATCTCGTCTTGGGCTTGGTGCGGTATTGATGCACGATGGCAAGGTCATTGCCTATGCTTCACGGCAGTTAAAGATTCATGAGAAGAACTATTCGGTTCATGATTTGGAGTTAGTAGCCATTGTCCACGCGTTGAAGATCTGGAGGAATTATCTATATGACATGGCATGTGAGGTGTTCACGGACCACAAGAGTCTGCATTATTTGTTCAAGCAAAAAGAGTAGAATTTGAGGCAGAAGAGGTGGTTAGAGTTGTTGAAAGACTATGATATCACCATTTTATATCATCCCGGGAAGGCCAATGTGGTGGCCGATGCCCTGAGTAGGAAGTAAGCCAGTATGGGCAGTTTAGCTTATATTCCGGTCGGTGAGAGACCACTTGCTTTGGATATTCAGGCTTTGGCCAACTAGTTCGTGATGTCATGGGCTGCTTTCCAGACACGCCGCATAACCCCTTGGCTGCGCCCCATGGTGGCCTAGCAAGACTCACAATGCCTAGCGTCATGATCGGCCCCGTAGTCTTGGCTGTGCCAAGTGACAAGCGCGCATGTGCCTCTATCGCCCCACCGATGCATCTCGCCAGCGCCCAGTGGCTGGCCAATGACAATAGCATCGCGTGCCTTGATAATTCCGCGCGCGCATATCCTCATGCCTGGCCAGTGCCTAGCTGCAAGCCCATTCCAGCAGCGCCCCGTGCACAGACCCTGATGCCAAGCATCAGTGCCCAGCCTCAGGCGAACACAACAAGTTTCGCACGCGCCCACAATACCACGCGTGCAGACCCTGACCCACAAGGCAAAGTTGCTGCCGTCGGACTTGTTTCTATATTGTAATAAACTAAGTCCTTTTCATTGTAATTGTTTTAGGCTAGTTTACATCATTTTCATTTAGTGTGCTACTACAGCTTTATTAAGGCAAGTCATGTAACTTTGGTTTATTTTTTTAAGCATTATTGGGGGGAATAAGCATTCAAACATTTTCTAGCAATCAATTTTCTGTATTGGTGTCTCTCCCTCTCGACACCGCATCTTTTGTAATCAGCTTTCATTCATCAATAAAATCAGCATCTTCATTCAAAACCCAATTCACTCTCAGCTTCCTCAACTGCCCGTGACATTGGTTTTCCCGTACGGCACTGACGATCTAGTCTAGCGTGCGGAAGGGACCTCATTGGCGGATAGCAACCACACTGACATCGGTTGCCTAGCCTTACGTTGCCCTTTGAAAGAACATCAGGAAGGCGTTGCATAACAGTTGGTATCAGAGCCTAGGCTCGACATCGGACGAGGGAACACATTTGCCCTCATCACCATTTCTGACCATGGTGAATCATGGGGAGTGTCTAGCATCCCTAGAAGAGACGGTTGACCGATTACGACCCATCGTGGATACAGTGCCTGATCTAAGCACCAACTTAGTGCAGAGGTTGGACGACCTGGACCACAAGATGCGGCAGGCCGAAAATGACATTGCAAACATCAGTCGCGACTCTGAGGATGACCGGCAAATGGCAGCCATCGAAACTGCCAATATTCATGGAAAATTTGAGGACCTCCAACAGGAATGTGCCGATGATTTAGCCCATCAGGAACAAGAGGCAGACAGATTAACTGCCACGTAACAAACCATAGATGACTTGACACGCTAGCTCAATGTTGTCAATGCTACCTTACAGAGCCTGCTTCGAGGAGGCAACAACCACATCAGGGGTGCAACAAACATCACCCCCATTCCATACAAACTTAAGATACCGAAGCCAAATCCATACGATGGATCCCGGGATGCTAAAGAAGTGGAAAACCTCATCTTCGACATCGAACAATACTTCGATGCCATGGGCCATTTGGAAGAATCCAAAAAGGTAGCAACTGCTGCCATGTATCTTCAAGGCGATGCCAAAATTTGGTGACGGGTCAAATACGAAGCCATAAAGGCCGGTAAAGATATTCTCCAGACATGGGACAAATTGAAGACAGCCATACGCCTACAGTTCTTCCCTGAAAATGTGGAATAAAATGCAAGGAGAAAGCTACGGGAACTCCGCCACACTAGATCAGTGCGAAAGCACGTGCGCGAATTCTTCGCACTCATGCTAAACATACGCGACATGGGGCACAATGACAAACTCTTCGCATTTGTAGAAAGTTTGAAACTTCGTGCCCGTATAGAACTACAGAGACAACGGGTAGACACCCTGCCCAAGGCCATTCAAGCTACAGAATGCCTTGGCGACTATCAGTTGGGAACTCAGAACGACAAGCCCCAGCCGCCTGTCCGAGGGGGATTCAATGGGAACCATTCCAGTAATGCTGGCCCAAGCAAAAGTGGGGGAGATCGGAGTGCATCCAAAACTAAGACTCCTCCCTCCAATAGCAACAACGCTACATCCATCAACAACAATCAGGAGTGAAGCCTCTCTCAGAATGCCGTCATTGAGGTGGGATACATTGGAACAATGAATGCCCAAACATAAATATCAATGCTCATCAAGCTGTCAAGGATGAATCAGATGTATCAGATACATCAGATGCAGACCAGGTAGGCGCCTTCAATACACTTGTTGGCTCTTTCCCACATGCCTTAGCGGGGATCGGTACATGTCCTCCTAAGAAAATCTCAGATCCAATCACTAAGAAGGGGAAGGAAAATATGGGCGAAGGACCTCCTAAGCAAGCGAGAACCCTAATGTTCGTTGAATTGAAAGTGAATGTCTAGCCCATTCACGCACTGATAGACACGGGTGCTACCCATAACTAGTTGGATTCAACTCAGGTAGAGCGCCTTGGTATAGTTGTCAAGAAGAGTAAAGGTTGCATCAAGTCCATCAACTCGCCACCCCGGACATTGGGTGGAACATCCACAAATGTCCTAGTAAAACTTGGCCCATACAAAGGAAGCATCGACCTACGCATTGCAATCATAGATGACTTTGACATGATAGTGGGTTTGGAATTCATGAGGCAAACCAACACCATACTGGTACCATATGGCAACATGCTCCTTATGATGGGAGAGAATGGGGCCAAACCCTGCACCATACCATGCTTTCCTGTAAAGATGGCCGCTGGAAACATCTCGGCCATGCAGTTGGAGAAGGTAGCCAACAGACATGAACCCCTAGTTCCGGTTACCCTTCGCAACAACATACAGCCATCATGTCATCGTCCATAAAAGGCGAGTGACGCTCCTCAGTGTGTGAAGACTTATCAGCCATGCCACTAGGAGATGTCGGATCACTCATCACAGACATGACCCATGCAGCCATTACATGTCTCGCAGAGACCATGGGAAAGTGTTTCCCTCAGATTTATCACAGGATTGCCCCAAGTCGGGAATCTTGCATCCATCTTGGTTGTCATAGATCAGCTTTCAAACTATACAACCCTCATAGCAGCCCCGTATAACATCTCAGCAAAAGATACAGTTAGACTCTTCTTCTCACACATCATCAAACATTGGGGCATGCCCAAACACATTGTTAGTGAGCGTGACTCACGCTTTACTAGCAACTTTTGGATCCATCTTTCAGGTGCTTTGGTTTGACATTGAGTCACAACTCAGACATCCATCTACTATTGGATGGCTAAACAAACCGGTTCAATGACATGCTGGAGGAGTATCTCCGCAACTTTGCAACCGGATTACATAAGCTTTGGGTGAAGCTCTTGGATGTTGCTCAACTCTGTTCCAATTCTAAAGAGCCTGCATATCAATAAAAGCCCTTTTGAAATTGTTATCGGACAACAACCACTTCTCCCGTAAATAGGGAATACATCAAATGTGTCGAAATCGCCTCGAGCTGCTAGCTTCTCAAGCAAATGGGAGTGCAATATGGGGATAGTGCGGAGCTATCTCGTCAAAGCCTAAGAGCGGGCAAAAAGGTTCACCAAACATAATCTTTGCTTTGCCCATCATCAAACAGGGGACAAAGTAATGCTATGCATCCCAAAGCGATACTTGTTCGCAGAGAGGACCCATGACCCTCGCCTACAACAAAAATACATTGGGCCCTAGTCCATTGAAAAATGCATTGGGAAGTCCACATACCAGATGAAAACTCCATCCTAGTGGAAGATCCATCCAGTCTTCCATGTCAGCCGCATGAAATCATTGCTTCGCTACCAAAGCAAGCTCAAAGAACAGGGGGGCACAAACCTCCTATATAGTAAGCTCAAAGAACACAGGGGCGTAGACCTCCCAACCATCAACCACAAGAACAATCATCATCATCATCATTATCATCCTGATAAGGCCCTGAGGATGGTGCCAACTCAGGTGGGGAAAAATGTCATGGGATACATTCTAGACATGCCCCATGACCCCTTGGTTGTTCCCCATGGCAGCCTAGCAAGCCTCACAATGCCTAGCACCATGGTCGGACCCGTGGTCTTGGCTGCGCCAAGTGACAAGCACGCATGTGCCTCTGTCACCCCACTGATGCCTCTTGCTAGCACCCAGTGGCTAGCCAATGGTAATAGCATCGCGTGCCCTGACAATGTCGTGCGCGCAGATCTTGATGCCTCGCCAGCGCCTAGATGAAGGCCCATTCTAGTAGCGCCCCATGCACAGACCCTAATGCCAAGCACCAACGCCAGCCTCAGGCGAACACAACAAGTGTCGCGCGTGCCTATAGCACCGCGCGCGCAGACCTTGACCCACAAGACAAAGTTGCTGCCATCGGACTTGTTTGTATATTGTAATAAACTAAGTCTTTTTCATTGTAATTGTGTTAGGCTAGTTTACATCATTTTCATTCAGTGTGCTACTACAGCTATATTAGGGCAAGTCATGTAACTTTGGTTTATTTTTTTTAAGCATTATTTGGAGAACTAAGCATTCATACATTTTCTAGTAATCAATTTTATGTAGTGGTGTCTCTCCCCCTCGACACCGCATCTTTTGTAATCAGCTTTCATTCATCAATAAAATTAGCATCATCATTAAAAACCCAATTCACTCTCAGCTTCCGCATCTGCTCATGACATTGGTTTTCCCGCACGGCACTAATGATCTAGTCTAGCGTGCGGAGGGGACCTCATTGGCAGACAGCAACCATACTAGCATCAATTGCCTAGCCTTACATTGCCCTACCAAAGAACATTAGGAAGGCATTATGTAACATGTTGGATGTTTCTGATCCCAGCCGTGTGTTAGTTTGCACAGTCGCTCGTTCTTCATTATTGGAGCGCATCTGAGATTTGCAGTATGATGATCCCCATTTGTGTGTCCTTAGAGACATGGCACAGCACGGAAGTGCTAAGCAGGTTACCCTAGGTGAGGATGGAGTTTTGAGATTGTAGGGTCGAGTTTGTGTGCCTAATGTGGATGGTCTTCGAGAGTTTATTTTAGAGGATGCCCATAGTTCCCGGTACTCTATTCATCCGAGCGCCGCGAAGATGTATCAGGACTTATGGCAGTATTATTGGTGGCGGAGAATGAATAAGGATATCGTTGCATATGTGGCTCGGTATTTGAATTTCTAGCAGGTTAAGTACAAGCATCATAGGCCCGGTAGTTCATTTCAGAGGATTGAGATACCTGAGTGGAAGTGGGAGCGTATCACTTTGGACTTTGTTACTGGACTCCCACGGACTTAGAAGAAGTTCTATGCAGTGTGGGTCATTGTTGATAGGCTGACCAAGTCAGCACATTTCATTCTTGTGGTAGTCTCATATTCTTCCGAGAGGTTAGCTGAGATCTATATCTGGGAGATTGTTCGTCTTCATAGTGTGCCCGTGTCTATCATTTCAGACTGAGGTACGTAGTTTACCTCGTGTTTCTGGAGGGAAGTTCAGCAAGAGTTGGGCACGCGGGTTGAGTTGGGCACATCATTTCATCCCCAGACAAACGGGCAGTCCGAGCGGACTATCCATATTTTGGAGGATATGCTCCGAGCTTGTATCATTGACTTTGGAGGCTCTTGGGATCATTTTTGCCTTTAGCGGAGTTTGCCTAAAACAACAGCTACCAGTCGAGTATCCAAATGGCTCCTTATGAGGCTTTATATAGTAGGCGATGTCGGTCTCTGATTGGATGGTTTGAGCCGGGAGAGGCTCGGTTGTTAGGTACGGATCTGGTTCAGGATGCCTTGGACAAGGACAGGATTATTCAGGATAGGCTTCATACAGCTCAGTCCAAGAAAAAGAGTTATGCCAACCGCAAGGTTCGTGATTTAGCATTCATGGTCGGTGAGCAGGTATTGCTTCGAGTGTCGCCTATGAAGGGCGTGATGAGATTTGGGAAGAAGGGCAAGCTTAGCCCTAGGTTCATTGACTCGTTTGAGATTCTTGATCGAGTGGTAGAGGTGGCTTATAGACTTGCATTGACGCCAAGCTTATCAACTGTGCATCCAGTGTTTCATATGTCCATGCTTTGGAAGTATCACAGTGATCCATCCCACGTGTTAGATTTCAGCACTGTCCAGTTGGACAAGGAGTTGTCCTATGAGGAGGAGCCGGTAGCTATTCTAGACTGGTAGATTCGTCAGTTGAGATCGAAGAGTTTTCCTTCTATTCATGTTCAGTGGAGAGGTCAGCCTCCTGAGTCATCGACCTGGGAGTCCGAGTCCGATATATGAAGCCGTTATCCCCATCTTTTCCCCGACTCAGGTACTTCTTTCTTCTGTCCGTTTGAGGACGAACGGTAATTTTAGAGGTGGAGAATGTGATGACCCAAATAGGTCATTACTTGTTTTTAAAATAAATTCTGCATTCTGGGGCCTTAAAAACCTCTTTGAGCATCACCTCGATTTACGTGCGCAGTCCGGTCGCATAGCTAGAAAGCCTATATGTGAAAATTATGAAAAAGGGTAAACTATGACTATTAAATAAATTAATTTGACTTCGGTCAACATTTTGGATAAACGGACCCGAACCCGTGATTCGGCGGTCTAGGAGGGTCCGTAGGCAAATATGGGACTTGGGCGTATGCTCGAAATCGAATTCCGAGGTCCCAAGCTAGAGAAATGAATTTTTGATTAGAACATGTTGGTATCGGGATCATATTTTGGTTTTAGCATCTGGTACAGGTCTTATATATTATTTAAGATAATTCTGTGAAGTTTGGTGAGAAATGGAACTAGTTTGACGTGATTCGGACTTTAAATGCAAAATTGATGTTTAAGGAAGTTTTGAGAAATTTCATTGATCTTGAGGTTTAATTTGATGTTCATGATGTTATTTTGGTGATTTTATTTCACAAATAAGTCTGTAGGATGTTTTTGAGGTTGGGTGTATATTTGGCTTAGAGCCCCGAGGGCTCGGGTGAGTTTTGGATAGGCCACGGGGTGTATTTTGAATAGAAAATTGCAGGATTTTTGCTGGTTTGATCAGGCCTGCAGGCTTCGCACTCGCAAATGCGACTGTCACACAGGCCTGCCTTATCTCGCAAATGCGAGTATGTTTCGGAAATTCCAGCCTCACAAATGCGAGGATCCCCTTCGCAAATGCGAAGCTTCTCAGCTTGGCCAGTGATCACAAATGCGACCAATGTGTCGCAAATGCAAAAGTCCAGCATTTCTGAATTGTGAACCCCTGTTCGCAATTCCCATATCAGAGACCTAGAACTTTTATACTTAGACAATTTTAAAACCCATTTTTCATATTCTCTCAAACATAAACTCACTTAGGCAATTTTTCAAGGATTTCTTCTTCTCCAAATCAATTGTAAGTTATTTTTAACTAACTTCCTTCAATTCTTAACATCTTTTAACATGATTTCAACTTCAAATCAATGATTTCCATGAGGAAAATTGGGTGTTTTGGGTAAAACCCAGGTTTTTCAAAAATTGGGGATTTGGACCTCGATTTGAGGTTCGATTTCAAAACAAATTATATATTTGCGTTCATGGGGGAAAAGGTGATCGGGTTTTGGTTCGAACCTCAGGTTGTGACCATGTGGGCCCGGGGACGATTTTTGACTTTTTGGGTAAAACTTTGGAAAATTCATTTTTATGCATTCGAATTGATTCATGTAGCGTTTATTGATGTAATTAAGTAACTTGTGACTAGATACGAACGAATTGGTGGTGGAATTAATGGGTAAAGCTATAATTGAAGTGTGAATTGTGTTCGTGGCATCGAGGTAAGTGTTTGGTCTAACCTTAGCTTGAGGGATTAGGAGTTGAGTCTTATTTTCTATGTGGTAATTGTTGATTACGATGTATAGGCATGGTGACGAGTATCTATACGTTGGTGTCTAGCATGTCTGTGGGTCTTATATTGCGATTTTCATGACTTCGTTGTATCTTTCATGCCGTGGTGATGGTTTCTATATGTTGTGTAAAGTTTGTGGAAGGAATTGTGACCTATGAACATTAAGGAGCGTTGGCTCAAGTTGTATAACAAATTGTGAAAGTGTAAGTGATAATTGAATCTCTAGAGCATTGGCTCAAGTTATGAAGTGAATTGTGAAGTAAAAGTGAGAAACAAAATAAGTTATTATGTTGACACCCTTGCCGGGCTATTGTTGACTTATTGGTTATCTCTCTTGCCGGGATGTTGATATTATTGATGTTGTTCCCTTGCTGGGATTTATTTGTTGAATTGTTGTTCCCTTGTCGGGATCATTATTACAATTTCATTTATTCCCTTACCCTATTGTTTGTGATTGTTGTTTGGGTGAGGAAGAGCATTAAAGCACGAAGGGTGATGCCGTGCATTGTTTGTTTTGTGAGGAAGAGTATAAAGCACGAAGGGTGATGTCGTATATTATTGTAAGGAAAGAGTGTAAGCATTAAGGGTGATGCCGTGTCGCATGATGTACCATTCCGTGCCGACATTATTGATTATTTGGTGAGGAAAGAGAGTAAAATCACGAAGGGTGATGCCTTATTATATGATTGACTTGGTGAGAACAAGAGTAAATGCACGAAGGGTGATGCTGTGCATTTATTGATTTCTGATTCTGGTTGATATCCGAGTTATGTTGTTTCTTTCATTTTTTTGATGTCTTTCTATTCGGGATTGCTATCTCCCCCACAGCATGCTCCCCCTCCCATTTTGATTGGTTATTCCTGTATTTCTTTTCCACTGTATATATAATTGAACTGCATATGTTTATGTGGTAGTCTGGTCTAGCCTCGTCACTACCTCGCCGAGGTTAGGCTAGACACTTACCGATGCACTCTTTTGTGCAGATCCTAGTGCTATTGACTTCAAACCGTAGTTGGAGGCTATCTTGAGTCCACGCGGAGATCCAAGGTAGATCTGCCGGCATCCGCAGGCCCTGGCGTATCCTCTATCCTTATTTCCTGTTTCATTTTCCTTATATTCAGAAATAGTGTATTGATATTTTTTTCAAACTTTGTATGTAGTAAATCTTAGACCGTCTGTGAAACTATGACACTAGTGTTGGGTAGTCGTGTTACTCACCCTTCATTATTGTTAAATAGTTTTATTTCATCATTTACCCTACCTTTTTATATAGTAATTTACCCCGTATCGTAATTTTTCTTTATAATATCGCAAGTTTACTCTTCACGTTGTTGGTGCATGATATCATGAAACGATGGCAAACGACACAATTTAACTAAATATTATATTCATCAAACGATACAGTACAATACGATACAGTACGATACATTATGAAATGATATGTAACAACCATCCAAACAAGTTGTTAGTGTCACACCTCCTTTTTTACACCCGAAGGGTATATAGGGAGTTTTTTCAATTAAAGTGAAATTATTCGAAATGGAATTATTTATTTAATTTTTAGAGTCACCACTTGGGATAGTTTATTTGGTGTCCCAAGTCACCAGTTTATTTTAAAATCCCAACTGGATGAAATTTTCTAAATTTATTCAAAAGTCTTGCGAAACCAGAAACTCTAGATAAGGAATTATGTTAACCCGGGAGAAGGTGTTAGGCATTCCCGGATTTCGTGGTTTGAGCATTGTTGCTTAAACTATTAAAATTAGCCTATTATCTTATTAACTACATATTTTAGCCTATTTTGAATTTTAGCTTTTGTAAACCGATTTTAATTATTTTAGGAACATTCAATGTCATTTAAAATACATCGTAAACCATGGTACATGAAATGCACCCGCGGCTCACGACACGTTCTATTTAACATTGTTGAGAATTGAAATTGTGTCACATGAAATGTACACCCGGATTTTATAATTGAAAATCACAACTACGTCACGGGAACCGTACCCGTAGTTATGATGAATTATTTAAAGAGCGCCTAAAGCAACTACGAAGGTTCAAATTATTAACAACATTTATGAGGTCCATGGAGAGTTTAATTGATGGCACACCTCAATTTTGCAAGGAATTAACTCTTGAATTAATTTCATGAGGGCAATGGATTAAAGGGTTTTATGGCACACCTCAATTTGATTTTAACTAAAGGAAATTATTTAAAAAAGGCTAAGATCCTAATTGAGGTTCAAACTAGACTTTTCTTAGCTTAAGGTCAGGCCCTTAAATTTTTGTTGAAGACTACTTTTGGGCCAAGACGCCCAACACTTGATTAGGCCCAGAAATACATTACTTAAAGAACTGGTTTTGGGCTCCAAAATTGGGCCTAGCGGCATGAGGGTTCTAGGGGGTCTTTCTTCGTTTGAGTTTGAACTGCATTTTTACCCACATTGGGCTTCAGGCGGGCCCAAATGCTATGTGTGTTCTATTTGGGCCTATCTACCTCTAAAATTACAACACTTGCATATTTACAACAACTAAATCTCATTTTTTCTTCCAAGTGAAACAAGTATCCAAATATCAAACACAATTCTAATTTCTTAACTTAACAATATGAATGGCAGTAAAAGTACATATTCATTTTATAACTTACGACAAAAAAAAGGTTTTCTACAACTGGATCCAAAGTTCGGGCTTAGGGTCCAGGTTTAACAAACTATACCCAGATTCGTTTGAATTTTACTTGGGCCTCAGATTCAACCCACGTTAACAAAGAACAGACCTATCATCTTTACCGGATGGGCTCATAATCTGGCCCATTCGCATCACTATCATTTAAACTATACCCAAATTTTAATCAAACTCCTAACATAGCTATTCTTGAATCCCAGCATATGAATTTAAAAAAAAAACTAATTAGTTACAGTCTTCCAATAATAAATAATAAATACCTTACATCTGGACTTAATGTATAATCTAACTATATTTGAAGCTAAAACTATTACAACTTCCATTTAACGAAGGATCCGAGCTTCTTTTGAACATGATTTGTCCACAGCAGCCTGATTCCATTTCCAAGCTTTTGAACCTGCTGATTTGGCCAATTAGTAGCCAAATCCGCAGGTATCAGCTTACAACCAAACATATGGGAAAAAAACAAATAAAAGGGTTTAGATAAAAGGAGAAGTTGTCTACTCAACAAAGGCAAGAAAGCTGATTTCAAAACCTCACAATTAGTCTTAATGACTAGAAGATCTGACTATGGACATAAAGAAAACTAGCTTTGCAAAAACTGAAATTCATAAGGCAATTAAATATAGACCAGCTTGTTCATGTTCAAAGTGTAAACTCACATATTCAGGGTAACTACATTTATGTTTCTGTAGGATAACTACTTTCATGAAAGGGACGTTCGTTTGCATAAACACCATTCGTATTTCTTAACCCAATATTACATAAAGAAGGTGAAGTTCAGTACCTTTCACAACAGCAACAAAAACAACAACTAAAAGGTGCAAAAAGCTGGCTGAAATTTTTAAAAAAAATTGAGCAGCAGCAGGATAGAAGCAACAGCAACCAAAAACCTCAAAATTTTAGACCCAAGACTAGCTACTTGAACCCAAAAATAGCCAGCTAGATAACCCACAAAAAAATCTCTATTTCAAACTATTTTCAACTTGTTAACCAATGACAGAAAATTTTGGAAATTTTTTGAGGTTTTCTAAAGCCTGAAAAGGGTACTTTTACAGAGAATAATGTTTATCACTATTGATGATTGATAAAAATCTTCCTCCTTTTTTTCAGAGTGAGTGAGAGGTACTATATATAGGCATATAGAATGTCATGTGCTGATGGAATAAAAGAATGATTCCTTCAGCCACAAAAGGAATATTCTTAACAAAAATGGACAGCTGGCTGTCCCTCATTGGTTTCAGTACTTTGTACTAACCAAATGAGGCCAGCTGCCCCTATTCTAGAATATTTCCAGCATAGACATTATCCTTTTTCAAGATTACCACCCCCTTTTATGCCCCCTTAAGTTCTTAGTTATTCATTGAACACCCTAAAAGTCCTGAACATTTACAAACTAAACAAACAATTCTCTAATCGAATACATAGGAAAACGAAATGAAATGGCATCAGTTTTTTTTAAAACCTGAATAGGTTTAACATGAAATGAAATTAGAAACAATCCAACGATTAAACAATTGAAACTTACATTTAGCAAGTAACAACCAATTAATAACCTTTTTAAACCTTTGAAGCAATTAAATCAACTAATTAACAGGGAATCGAGTGATGCTAACATGCTGATTTCAAATTCATTGAACACAAACAAACCCAAATTGAAAAAAATGGAACCCTAATGACCTAATGGCAAGCTCAAACATTACCCCTAAACTAACTGACTATCATTAACCATTAAGCACAGAAGCTAATTAACAAATTTAAAACCAGAAACCCTACTCATGCAATTAAACAAAACAAACTCATGAAGAATGAAACCAGAGAAAGAAGAGGGGAAGATCAGAGGGAAACAAATAAAACAAGGTAGAAGGAATTACCCTTGCTTGCTTCAAACGAAAACTTTTCATGAACTTGAACAGCCTCTTTAAAGAAAGAAATGAACCTTTAACTATCATTAATCTACTGTCCTTAACAAGGAAAAATCGATTAACGAAGGTTTGGGGTTCACCCGACCACATACTGACCAAGAAAGGAAGAGGGGGAAACCTAGGGCTTTTTCGGAATATGAGATTTGAAATTCGACCAAATTGGGGTTGATTTAGAGGTGGAGAATGTGACGACCCAAAGGGTCATCACCTGTTTTCTCTCTTTTCCGCACTTCCAAGGCGTTGAAAACCTCATTTTTAGTCATCTCGATTTACGTGCGCAGTCCGGGCGTGTAGCCGAAAAGCTTAAATATGAATTATGTATTAAAAATGATGAATTTTGATATTAATATGATTAAAGTTGACTTTGGTCAATATTTTGAGTTAACGGACCCGGACCCGTGATTGGACAGTCCCGAAGGGTCCGTAGAAAAATATGGGACTTGGGCATATGCCCGGAATCGAAATCCGAGGTCCCGATCCTGAGAAATGAATTTTAAAAAGAAATTGTTTTTCTGAAATTTATATGGAAATTTGAAATGAAAATGGATTATAAGACTGTGGTATCAGGCTCGTATTTTGGTTCCGACGCCCAGTACAAGTCTTATATATGGTTTAAGCGCTTTCTGTGAAATTTGGTTGAAATCGGACGTCATTTGACGTATTTCGGACCTAAATATCTAAAAGTGGAAGTTTAAGAAGTTTGATAAAAAAGTGATGATTTTGAGGTTTGATTCCTCGTTTATCATGTTATTTTGGCGATTTGATCGCATAGTTAAGTTCGTAGGATATTGTTGAGTTAGTGTGTGTGATTGGTTAGGAGCCCCGAGGGCTCGGGAGTGTTTTCGAAGGTGTTCGGGGTAGTTTGGGACTTAGGAAGATTGCAGGAAATTTGCAACAGGTGGACAGTGATTTTCTTCTCACGTTCGCACTATGCCTCTCGCGTTCGTGAAGCTTCAGCTTCATTCTTCATCGTGTTCGCATCACCTCCTCACGTTCGTGTAGAGCATTTTGTGTCAGAATACTTAGCCTTCATTTTACTAATCGCGTTCGCACTTATATCCTCGTGTTCGAGTAGTTCATAGGGCCCCCTTCATCGCGTTCGCGTAGGTGTCCACGTGTTCGCATAGACCAAGTCCTGGACCCTTCCAGCTTTTTGTTCGCATTCGCATCATTCAAATCGTGAACGCGATGCCTTGCCCAGTTACCCTTCATGAACGCGACACTGTTCCCGCAAACACGAAAGACAATTTTGCCCAGTTAAGTTTCAGAAACAGTAGCTTCGGGTTTTATTCAAAAATTCACACGAGCTTTTCTTCTCCAAAGCCCCTAGGCAACTTGTATAATGATTCTTCACCATATCTTCTTGGGTAAGCATTATCTAACTGTCGATGCCCCCTTTTTTCCTTGCAAAATCGGGTTTACGACATTCAGGAAAGACAACTCTATTCCCATTTGGGAATTGGGTTTTAGATTTGGAGAGTCGCCACCTAATGATTATAGTGCATTAGGACACTTTAAGAAAAGAATTTGAGATGAAAACCAAAGTTTGGGTAAGGGCTAGAAATTATCTTGAGGGGAAGGTATTAGGCATCCCCCAAGATCCACTAGTGTGGTTCCCGCCCATGCTACAATTGTGACTTTAAATGCGAACAACAAGTAGACAAGCAAGCATTGCAAATACGATGAAACCATTCACATAATAATTGCAAATAAAAAGCACAAAAGGATTTAAAAGTGCTGAAATCTAGAAGGAAGTAGTTTTATAATCCAAGAAAGGTGTGAGAGAAAAAGAAGGGGTCAAATAATTGATGCAAGCAACTTAAAAGAAGTAAAGAAGCGGAAGTTGAAAATTGGACAGCTTTTAAAATTCTGAAAATAACAAACTAATAAAGAGGGAGGGGGTCCTAGGTTTATATATCACATGGATCATTTACACAACACCGGCATCTAATTGTACGCTTAGTGTTATCGTGTGATCATCATCTCCATGTCTACCCTTCCCACCCCGTTAAGGTATTAAAGCGCGAAATGGTATCGTTACTTATTGCATGCTATTACCCGCCCCAATCCTATCAGTCCCGGAGGCAAATGGACTACTAATCCTAAAGGGAAAGGGGTTTGGGGCTTTTAGAAGTTTTCAAAGGACAAAATGCTAAGGCGTCAACCAAAACACATAAGTGCAAATAGAGGCAAGCAAACAGGGCTCAAATATGCCTCCATAAACCAGCAAAAAATCATAGAGTTTAGCATGTCTTACACGTACTATTTTGGGTCTTAATTAAATAAAACGACGAGTGGACTGGTTCAACGCATATTTTTAAGCGAAAAGTCTACATTAGGCTTACTCGAATGCAGTTGACTAAAACCGATCTGATTGTTAATCCTATAAGTATTGGTTAGACTAGGCGTGATGTATACTGATTTTAGAAAAAAAGATGCATACTGAAAAGGGGTTACCAATTTTAATAGGACATTATGAGTTCAGCAGTTAATATTACCTCTATTCAGTTCGAGATTTCCTATAGGCATGCTTTCTATATGTATGCTGATTTGGACACTTTTTAGACGTTAACAAAGGTCCTAGGAACATGGTATCCATATGCAGCTCTTGTTATTAAACCTACAAACTGTCTTCCTAGTGATATTTATAAATGCAGAATGCTGTAGTCTATAGACTGTATTTTATAGAACAATTGGAAGTTAATCCTATAGGCAGGATATCTATGCGCGGAGACGTAGAAATTATGAGTGAATGCTATAGGCATGATTTTTAGATATGAGTTTGCAGAAGTTAAAAGTTAACCTATAGGCATGATATCTAGGCGTATTTGCAGAAATTAAAAGTTAAACCCTATAGGCATGATTTCTTGGTGTGAAATTGCAGAAATTAAGAGTTACCCTATAGGCATGATATCTAGGTGTGAAATTGCAGAAATCATAACAAACTCCTATAGGCATGATCTCTACCCTTGATGCACAAAAATAAATCCCATCCCCCCTTTTTACTAAAGTTCCCCAAGCTTGTACAAGTTGTTACAACCCAAAAGAAATTAACTAAAATTAAAAAAAATACATCATAAATCCTTGGCTACATACGAGCAGCCTAATCCAGACTTGAGGCCTAATAATATGAGATTGAGCCACTTCCGAGATCCAGATTTCCATGCCTTCTCTCATCTAGGGTGTTTTAGAGATCCAAGGAATTTTAGGAACCCCAGGCAGTGCATACACCCAAGATGTTAATCAGAAATTGAATTGTGCAGTGTGGAAGGATCAGCCCTTATGTGTCCAAGTTCAGAGGGAGCTCAAGGGTCCTAAGGCAAGGCTCACACAAGAGGGGCAAACTTAAGTTCTAAGAATGAGTGTAAGTGCAATAGAAAGGGTAGAGGGCAACCCAGGCAGGCTGGTGGTCATGCCCAGCCACAAAAATAGACTGGCACACCCTGATCAAACCTGTTGATCAAGCATTTAGAGAGTAAAGACCTACTGGAGGTCAAGCCATGGCCTGAACAATAATTAGAAATACTGGCAGGCCAAGGCTGTTACTCAGCACATACAGTAAGGGAGTGGGGATGGGAAATTGAAAAAGCTTAGGGCCCAAAAGGGTCCAGTTCGTATCCTTGGATAATGATTTCAGACATTGCCATGTTTCTGAACCATAACTTAAAGCATATAAAGGGGTATGGGGGTTTGGGAATCATAAGGTATCAAATAAACAACACACGAGTGGCAGAATGCACACATAGATAAACTTTAAATTGCAAGGGAAAAGGAACATATTACAGCATGCTAATAACACATCTTGATTGCAGAAAACATGAGTAGAAGTGGGCAGGAATGAAAAACATGTTGTTGTTGAAGCTTGTAAATTAACTAGGACATACCAGTAGAAAAGCAAAGTGCAGAAAAATAGAGCAACAAGAATCCACAGTCTAGCCTTGGCTTCCAGCCGGCTAGACAAAGCAACAGCACAAGTAGCAAAGAGAGAGAGAGAGTTTTTTAAGTGTAAGAGTGATTTTTGAGCTCAGATTGTTCGTCTGTGTTCGTGTGTTTGAAAGAGAAGAGTGTAGATATTTATAGCTTTGAAAACGTGTAGATAAATAAGGTAATAAGTAAAATTAAAACACAAACATGGAAACAATCACCATTCAGAATCAATTAACCCAAGTGACTCCCCTTTAATTAGGGAAACACTGCTTAACGGGTTAGCAGGCCTAATTAAGGAAAGAAAATCAGTTTGGGGGGGGGGGGCAGATTAATTATTGCCATGAAAAGGGATAGTAAAAGCATGAAGTAAATAATTCAGTCTAAGTACAAAATAGCCTTATTTTGGGAAAGGATTCAGCAAGGTAAAACATCACAATAAAGGAAGTGAATCAATTAATTTTGAATAGATGAGTAAAAATTAGGGCTCGTAAGAAAAATCTTTTTTTGCAATCAGTCACAAGATCAAAGGAATAAAGATCAAACAATAAAGGAACATGATTATGCACTTCACTATATAAATAGCAAGGCATGAACAAGCATGCAGTGTTAGACATGTCGATGAAAAGAAGCAGCACAAACATATAGTAGCATTAGCGTAAGCTAGGGTTCGGTAGTAAGAAAATATTCGAAGCACAGTAGTCAAGCAGGTCAAGTAATCACATAGAAACATCAGTAAAGAAGACATAGAAGCAAGTAAAGGGTCTTAGAGTAGGAACAAGTGAGAAAACTTCTAAAGAAAATTAGGGCTTTAACAGTAACCGGGTTTTGCAAGATGGTAAGAACTTAAAATTAAACAAATTAAATGAGGAAGAAAGAATCAACAACAAAGAACAAATGCACATTTAAACAAGTAGCTTTTAGAACTCGGATAAACTAAAAAGGAATTAGGGTTTTTAACATGATGAAACCGATAGAAGAATAAACATGAACAAATCATAGCCAAAACATAAACACGTTAAAAGATCAGAGATCCTTAGAAAAACTTCAAAGGAAAAACCATAATGAAAGGTCGTTTTTGCAAGAAAAGTTGAAGAACTTTCGCGAAAGCACTTAAACATTCATGGAAAGTATAGATCTAAAGCTAATCTGAAAGAAAAATCAAAAATCCCAAAGATTAGGGTTTTGAAGAACCCAGAAAGGTGAGAAAGGCCTTGGAAATCAACGATCTAACCAGAAGCGCCAAGAATCTGACTCGAACGGCCATGGCTGGCCGGAGAAAAGTCAGGGACGACCGGAGAAAGGTCATGAATGGAAGTCAGGCAATGATTGGACCAGCTTCCTTCAAGATTTTGGCCGTGAAACCAAAGAAGCGAACACCCAGGAGCCATGGGAGGCCATTACACATCTCCGATGGCTATGGGAGGCCATGGATTAGGGTAGGATTGAGAGGCGGCTGCTAGGGTTTGCAGAGAGATTAGAGAGCATTTCAGAGATGAGGGGTTTCAAGGGTGGCATTTGGTAAGAAATGATTAGGGTTGGGTGTGGTTGGTAAAATTAAAAAGGAAAGAATGAAGGGTGGCCATTGATTATTTAGATCAACGACCTAGATTGAATGGGAGACGGGCGGATCGGATAAATGGGTCAGGGGCTGAGTTAATTTGAAATTGGGCTGGGTAATTTTGAACTTTGAAATTGGGTTAATTGGGGTTGCCAAATTGGCTATAATTGAAATACAATTGAGGCCAAATCGTAAATAGCCAATTTTCCCTTTAAATTTTTTTATAAAATAGTAATACAGATTTTAAGAGCAAATTAAAAGTACTGGGTAAATGAATATTATATAAATATTAATTTAAAAATACTGGGATTAATTTTATAAACATAAAATGCTATAAATTACAAGATAGGCTATAATTGCAATTATATGCAATTTAGCTTTTAAAATACCAAACAAATTTTTAAAAATATGCAAAAATTAACTTAATAATATTTTGGTGCAAATATGTGAATAAAATGAATTATTTGCCAAAATGATAATTTTGGGAATAATTATTAGATTTTGCTGTACTAAAATAGGCAACAAATTGGTTTTAAAAAGCATTAAAATGCCAAAATTCTTAGGTGTGCTTATATATGCACCAATATGCTATTTTGGAAATATTTGGGTATAAAAATACTTAGGAAAAAATTAGGTATCAATAACTGCCCCTCTTTACCCAGGAAGGATGAAAGAGTTGTCGGGTAAAGACATGATGGCCAATTTTGACCGGAAGCGGCAATTTGAAAAGAATTTGACCGAGCTCTGGTTTCTGAGCTGCCTACATATCCCTGGTTTTACAGAAATCAGGTTGTATGTAGTTCAGGAACCATTGACGGAACATGCCGATAGCGATTCGAAAGAGACAGGCACGATGTTTTAGGGGGGGGAGAGGTATTTGAAACTGATCGGCGGTGAGGACCGGAGCGGGATCGCTCCTGCTGAGACGGTAGTTGCTAGTCGATGTACTTGCAAATGAGCAATACGGGCGTGTATTGTGCATAAACGTAAATGTGATGCAAGTTCACGTTGTACCATGAATGCTGCCCTTGGACGGTTGGGATGACGTCCTCGGACCATGATGTCGTGGGCCATGAAGCGCAAAATTAAATGATTCGCATGCCATGAAATGATGTTCTCGGGCTATGATAATGGTGCCTTCAAACCATGATGCCTTTGAATAATGATGTGCAGGATATAAAGTGGGGTCCTCGGGCCATGGCATGGTGTTCTCGGGCTATGAGGATGATGCCCCCGAACAATGATGCCTTCGGACAGTTTTGGCGATATTTCAGCCCATGAAATGCAGGATTTGGCGGTATTTTAGCCGATGCAAAAATGTAAATAGTGATATTTCAGCCGACAGAAATTTAAATAAAACAGGTGATGTTTCAGCCGATGTAAAAAGTAAAATGGCGATATTTCAGCTGACAGAAAGCATAAGTATAGATGATGATGGAGATGAATTGGTGATCTTTTAGCCGATGTAGAATTTAAATAAAGTGTAGCGATATTTCAGCCGATTCCGAGACGTAAGTAAAGGCGGCAATATTTTAGCCATGCAAGAGAGATAAGGTGGCGATATTTCAGCCATGCAAGTGGAGGTAGAGCTTAACCTTGGAAGGCAAAAAGGTAGCTTTATGCAGATAATGTAGGATGGAGACAACGTTTAGTCTTGGAAAGCAGAAAGGTAGCCTTATGCAATGCAAAGAGTGCAGATGGAGACAACGCTTAGTCTCGAAAGGCATAAAGATAGCCTTATGCAATGCAAAAAATGCAGATGGAGACAACGCTTAGTCTCGCAAGGCAGAAAGATAGCTTTATACACATAATGCAGATAGAGACAACACTTAGTCTCGGAAGGCAAAAAGATAGCCTTATGCAATGCAAAGAATGCAGATGGAGACAACGCTTAGTCTCGGAAGGCAAAAAGATAGCCTTATGCAGATAATGCAGGATGGATACAACGCTTAGTCTCGAAAGGCAGAAAGGTAGCCTTATGCAATGCAAGAAAATAAAAGGACGGATAGTAGTGAGATTTCTTAGCTGATTGCTGATCACGATGCCGTGACTGTCAGGGAGGTTGTGTGTGGATAATAATTATGGACGAGTGATGATTCTGAGAAGTTGCATCTTTCAGGAATATGCGTACGTAAATATACCTGACGATATTGTAAGTCGAGTGTCTACATCCAAAGAGAAATTGTGAGTTTTGTAAGGGGGAAAGGTTAGTTCGTCTTCCCCTGGATTCCGGCGTTGTGTATCATTGGGGTAGCATTGCTAAACAGCAGCAATTCAAACAATAATTATGCATGATTTAGTAAATATAACGTAAGTAGAAAAAATAGTTTTCTTTTAGATGAACCAACGACTGGACGAGGTTCAAGACATTGCAATCTCTCTTGCTCCGAAAATTTGAGGGTCCTCCCCAAAATTTTGCCCCAGTTTACTGGGCTGGCACTTCTGACGGCTGTGCTGAACGACTGAAGGATCAACTTTGGAATTTTGAGGGTCCTCCTCAAAATTCTGCCCCAGTTTACTGAGGTGGCATTCCTGGCGATGAGTGGCTGAAAACTAACTTCAGAATTTTGAGGGTCCTCCTCAAAATTCTGCCCCAGTTCCAATAGTAGGGGGAAAATGAATTTTTTTTTAAATTGTGACCGAACCCATAGGGCTGCCAACGTTTCTCCTCTTAAACGGAAATCAGGTCAAGCGTAGTTCAAATACATCATAAAAGGAATCGTAAGTGGTTACATATAGTATCGTTTCACTGCATCTGAATTGATCGGCTTTGGACAAACTTCTCCGTCCATTTCTGCCAGAATAAGGGCTCCTCCAGTTAGAACCCGATGAACCATGTACGGATCCTGCCAGTTGGGAGAGAATTTTCCATTGGCTTCATCTTGATGTGGGAATATTTTCTGCAACACCAGCTGCCCTGGTGTAAACTTCCTTGACATAACTCTTTTGTTGAAGGCTCTGGGCATTCTGTTCTGATACAACTGACCGTGGCAAGCTGCATTCAACCTTTTCCCATCTATAAGGGCTAACTACTCGTAGTGACCTTTTACCCATTCTGTATCGTCCAACTCTGCTTCCTGTATGATCCTCAAGGAGGGAATTTCTACCTCGGCGGGGATGACTGCCTCTGTACCATAAACTAGCATGTAAGGAGTTGCTCCGGTCGATGTGCGGACCGTGGTGTGGTATCCCAGTAAGGCAAATGATAACTTCTTATGCCATTGTTTGTGGCTTTCGACCATCTTTCTTAGTATCTTCTTGATATTCTTGTTGGCTGCTTCTACAGCTCCATTCATCTGAGGCCTGTAGGTTGTAGAGTTCTTTTGTTTGATCTTGAATGCCTCACACATGGCTTTCATCAGGTCACTGTTGAGATTGGAACCATTATCGGTGATGATTGATTCCGGAATTTCGAATCGGCAAACAATACGGTCACAGACGAAATCTGCCACAACTTTCTTAGTCACTGCCTTGTATGATGCTGCTTCAACACATTTAGTGAAATAATCGATTGCCACCAGGATAAACCTATGTCATTTGACGCGGCAGGCTCGATAGGTCCAATGACGTCCATTCCCCAGGCGGTGAATGGCCATGGTGAGCTTGTTGCAGTAAGCTCGTTTGGAGGCACCTTTATCATATCTGCATGTATCTGACAGTGATGGCACTTGCGAACATACTGGATACAGTCTGTTTCCATTGTCATCCAGAAATAGCCTGCTCGGAGTATATTCTTTGCTAAGACAAAACCATTCATGTGCAGCCCGCAAGTCCCTGCGTGCACTTCATCCAATAGTCTGGATGCTTTTTTTGCTTCGACACACCTTAATAAACCCAAATCGGGAGTCCTCTTATACAGGATTCCCCCACTGTGAAAGAAGTTGTTGGATGATCTCCAAAGTGTGCGCTTCTGAGTAGCGTTGGCAAATTCTGGATATTCTCCTATTGTCAAGTACTTTTTGATGTCGTGGAACCATGGTTTTCCGTCTGCTTCTTCCTCAACGTGAGCACAATAAGCTAGCTGATCATAAATCTTTACTGGGATGGGATCAATGAAATTCATGTCTGGATGTTGGATCATGGATGATAGAGTAGCCAATGCGTCAGCGAACTCGTTCTGGACCCTGGGGACATGCTGAAATTCCGTCTTTGTGAATCTTTTCCTCAACTCCTGTATGTTATGCAAGTAGGGGAGTATCTTAGAGTTCTTGGTTGCCCACTCTTCTCGAACTTGATGTATGAGCAAGTCTGAATCCCCGATCACTAGCAACTCCTGAATGTTCGTGTCAATGGCCATCTTGAGCCCCAGGATGCAAGCTTCATATTCAGCCATATTATTTGTGCAAGGGAACCTGAGCTTGGCGGATACTGGGTAATGCTGGCCAGTTTCTGATACTAGAACTACTCCTATGCCAACTCCTTTGAAATTTGTGGCTCCGTAGAAAAACAACCTCCAACCATCGTAGGATTCTGCAATATCTTCTCCTACAAAGAACACTTCTTCATCAGGAAAATACGTTTTCAGGGGTTCGTATTCTCCGCCAACGGGATTCTCGGTGAGGTGATCTACTATGGCTTGACCCTTGATTGCTTTCTGAGTCACGTAAACAATGTCGAATTCACTCAGCAAGATTTGCCACTTGGCGAGCTTGCCAGTGGGCATGGGCTTCTGAAAGATGTACTTCAGCGGGTCCATCCTGGATATGAGATAAGTAGTGTAGGCACAGAAATAATGCCTCAATTTCTGAGCTACCCAAGTCAGAGCACAACAGGTGCGCTCCAATAAATAATACCGGGCCTCGTGCGGGGTGAACTTCTTACTGAGATAGTAGATGGCTTGCTCCTTCCTCCCCGTTTCATCATGCTATCCCAGAACACAACCGAATGCCCCATCCAAAACCGCGAGGTAAAGCAATAGAGGCCTCCCTGGCTCGGGCGGAACCAAGACTGGTGGCATTGAAAGGTATTCTTTAATTCTGTCGAAGGCTTTCTGACAATTGTCAGTCCATTTAGTAGCAGTGTCTTTCTTCAGCATTTTAAAGATAGGTTCACAAATGACCGTGGACTGAGCTATAAACCGGCTGATATAGTTGAGTCTTCCCAAGAAACTCATCACGTCCTTCTTGTTCTTTGGCGGTGGCAATTCTTGAATGGCTTTGACTTTTGATGGGTCCAATTCTATTCCCCGACAACTCACGATGAAACCCAGTAATTTTCCAGCAGGAACCCCGAATGCACACTTGGTGGGATTCAATTTAAGATTGTGCCTCCTTAATCTGTTGAAGAACTTTCTCAAGTCTTCCATATGATCAGTGGCCTTCTTGGATTTGACGATGACATTGTCCACATATACCTCAATCTCCTTGTGTATCATGTCGTGCAAAATAGTAGTCATGGCTCTCATATAGGTGGCACCAGCATTCTTTAACCCAAACGGCATCATTTTGTAACAATACATCCCCCATAGCGTGATGAAATCCATTTTCTCTACATCTTCCTCGTCCATCCATATCTGATGGTATCCGGCGAAACAATCAACAAAAGACTGCAACTCATGCTTGGCGCAGTTGTCGATGAGAATGTTTATGTTTGGAAAGGAAAAGTCATCTTTGGGGCTGGCCCGGTTAAGATCCCGGTAGTCGACACAGATTCTAACATTCCCGTCCTTCTTTGGTACCGGCACGATATTGGCTAACCATGTTGGATATTCCACTACCTTTAGAACCTTGGCTTTGACTTTCTTAGTAACTTCTTCTTTGATTTTCAAACTCATGTCGGGTTTGAATCTTCTGAGCTTCTGTTTTACCGGTGGACAGGTTGGATCTGTTGGCAGTTTGTGAGCTACAATGGTCGTGCTGAGACCAGTCATATCATCATACGACTAGGCGAATATGTCCTCATATTCCCTTAAAAATTCCGTATATTCTTCTTTTTCTGATGGTGATAGGTGAACACTGATGCGAGTTTCTTTGGCATTTTTTGTATCTCCCAAATTAACGACCTCAGTTTCTTCCAGGTTAGTCTTAGGTCTATTCTCAAAATTCTCAACTTCTCTAACGACCTCTTCAGGTATCTCATCCTTTTCTGAGTCTGTATCCGTTTATTGCGTTGTTTCGTTGCAAGTCACAATCGTTGGTTCATCGTCAAAGTAAGTAATAGTAATGCTGTGTAAATAGAGTAAATGATAGAGAAAATAATAAGAGCGAGATATATGATAAACTGAAATGCTTTGATTAAATTCATAATTGTTTGGAATATCGGAGCTCTTTTCAAAATTAAAGACAATGCGGAAA
>MU736212.1:38650-98255 GCA_026770625.1 Nicotiana glauca
CACGAACTAACCTTTGGGGAAGGGGAATAAAACAAAAGGTAACAAGTTAGTAAAAATTATGAGGAGAAAACGTTATGATATTTAAATACATAGTGGAAGAATATAAATCGTGTCCTAAATTGGGTGCCTCATTGTGCCCGAGGTAGGCCTAGAGACAAATAGTTTTGGAGAACTTATAATGCTAAATGTCTCATTTTATTGATAAAAATAAGACGAATAAAAAATGACGCTAAATAACAGAAAGTAAAATATCACTAGTGGTCATTGGCCTTATTACATTAAAAATAAAAAGACTCCTAACTACTTGGTCCCAGAAGGACCTTCCCCACATTCAGCATCTTTGTCTTCCTCGAACAGTTTCACCAGCTCGCGTAGTCCTAGTAGCAAATAATCTCGGGCCAGATGTCCGCCTGCATTTCCTTTGCAGCCTCTATGATTTTGTCATCAGGCTGGTTCTCTAGAAGTGAAGGCAAATTCCCTAAGTATTTGCAGACGAGCGTCTGATCACTGGAGTGGAGGTCTTTCCACCAATTTAATGGCCTTGGATAAATATTGGTTACCATGCCAAATCTGGGGACTTCGTGCCTTATTTTCTGCAAAACATAGCGTTAGGCCCTTACCCCACCAGACTCGACTATTTAAACCAATAATTAGCATAGCAAGCATTTAGTTCTCCAAATAAATGCATAGAACATGGAGGTGTCCGTTTGGGTTTCAAGGAAACCCGGTGGACTTTGGACAAGGCTATCCTAATGAGTCATTATATGGACAACATAATTGAATCGGCTAGGTTTGACCATGATGCATGTACAGTTTAAATGGCGTAAGGTTTCTATTGGGGTAATAGACGGGTACCCTTGAGCGGACAACTCAAGAGGGAAAGGCACGGAACCGTTGACTGCACCGCTGATCGACTGGTTTTACCACAAATACACCTTGCCAAATTTAAAGGGTGATAATATTGGAAGGACGCAACCACTCATTATAAGCGTTGCTATGGTATTTGTTTGGCACGAGTGGAATATGATGTTGAAGATGCAGTTTACAAGAATGAAACAAATTGACATGTATTTTCATGTTCATAAAATAAATATTTACAATAATTGCTCAAAATTACAACGGTATTGATGGAAAACGGTAAATAAAAGTGTTAAAGAAAAAGAAAAAAAAGACAAGTCAGTTTCGAATAAAGGCATTAAACAAAGCAATAAAAGAAAGCAATAAAGTCACATATAACATGAAATGGTAAAAGCCTAAAGAATCCCCAGCAGAGTCTTCATGCTGTCGATGCCCCCTTTTTTCCTTGCGAAATCAGGTTTACGACATTCAGGAAAGACAACTCTATTCCCATTTGGGAATTGGGATTTGGATTTGGAGAGTTTCCACCTAATGATTATAGTGCATTATGACACTTTAAGAAAAGAATTTGAGATGAAAATCAGAGTTTGGGTAAGGGCTATAAATTATCTTGAGGGGAAGGTATTAGGCACCCCCCAAGATCCACTAGTGTGGTTCCCGGCCATGCTACAATTGTGACTTTAAATGCGAACAACAAGTAGACAAGCAAGCATTGCAAATACGATGAAACCATTCACATAACAATTGGAAATAAAAAGCACAAAAGGATTTAAAAGTGCTGAAATCTAGAAGGAAGTAGTTTTATAATCACAGAAAGGTGTGAGAGAAAAAGAAAGGGTCAAATAATTGATGCAAGCAACTTAAAAGAATAAAAGAAGCGGAAGTTGAAAATTGGACATCTTTTAAAATTTAGAAAATAACAAACTAATAAAGAGGGAGCGGGGTCCTAGGTTTATATATCACATGGATCATTTACACAACACCGGTATCCAATTGTACGCGTAGTGTTATCGTGTGATCATCATCTCCATGTCTACCCTTCCCACCCCATTAAGGTATTAAAGTGCGGAATGGTATCGTTACTTATTGCATGCTATTACCCGCCTCAATCATATCAGTCTCGGAGGCAAATGGACTACTAATCCTAAAGGGAAAGGGGTTTGGGGCTTTTAGAAGTTTTCAAAGGACAAAATGCTAAGGAGTCAACCAAAACACATAAATGCAAATAGAGGCAAGCAAACAGGGCTCAAATATGCCTCCATAAACCAGCAAAAAGTCAAAGAGTTTAGAATGTCTTACACGTACTATTTTGGGTCTTAATTATATAAAACGACGATCGGACTGGTTCAACGCATATTTTTAAGCGAAAAGTCTACATTAGGCTTACTCGAATGCAGTTGACTAAAACCGATCTTATTGTTAATCCTCTAAGTGTTTTTAGACTAGGCATGATGTATACTGATTTTAGAAAAAAAGATGCATACTGAAAAGGGGTTACCAATTTTAACAGGACATTACGAGTTCAGCAGTTAATATTACCTCTATTCAGATTCGAGATTTCCTATAGGCATGCTTTCTATATGTATGCTGATTTGGACACCTTTTAGACGTTAACAAAGGTCCTAGGAACATGGTATCTATATGCAGCTCTTGTTATTAAACCTACAAACTGTTTGCCTAGTGATGTTTATAAATGAAGAATGATGTAGTCTATAGACCGTATTTTATAGAACAATTGGAAGTTAATCCTGTAGGTAGAATATCTATGCGCGGAGACGCAGAAATTATGAGTGAATCCTATAGGCATGATTTTTAGGTAAGAGTTTGCAGAAGTTAAAAGTTAACCTATAGGCATGATATCTAGGCGTATTTGCATAAATTAAAAGTTAAACCCTATAGGCATGATTTTTAGGTGTGAAATTACAGAAATTAAGAGTTACCCTATATGCATGATATCGGTGTGAAATTGCAGAAATCATAACAAACTCCTATAGGTATGATCTCTACCCTTGATGCACAAAAATAAATCCCAACCCCCCTTTTTACTAAAGTTCCCCGAGCTTGTACAAGTTATTACAACCCAAAAGAAATGAATTGGAATTAAAAAATACATCAGAAATCCTCGGCTACATACGAGCAGCCTAATCCAGACTTGAGGCCTAATAATATGAGATTGAGCCACTTCCGAGATCCAGATTTCCAAGACTTCTCTCATATATGGTGTTTCACAGATCCAAGGGATTTCAGGAACCCCAGACAGTGCATACACCCAAGATGTTAATCAGAAATTGAATTGTGCAATGTGGAAGAACCAGCCCTTATGTGTCCAAGTTCAAAGGGAGCTCAAGGGTCCCAAGGCAAGGCTCACACAAGAGGGCAGAACTTAAGTTCTAAGAATGAGTGTAAGTGCAATAGAAAGGGTAGAGGGCTACCCAGGCAGGCTGGTGGTCATGCCCAGCCACAAAAATAGACTGGCACACCCTGACCAAACCTGTTGATCGAGCATTTAGAGAGTAAAGACCTACTGGAGGTCAAGCCATGGCCTGAACAATAATTTGAGATACTGGCAGGCCAAGGCTGTTACTCAGCACACATAATAAGGGAGTGGAGATGGGAAATTGACAAAGCTTAGGGCCCAAAAGGGTCCAGTTCGTATCCATGGACAATGATTTCAGACATTGCCATGTTTCTGGACCATAACTTAAAGCATATAAAGGGGTATGGGGGTTTGGGATTCATAAGGTAGCAAATAAACAACACACGACTAACAGAATGAACACATAGATAAACTTTAAATTGCAAGAGAAAGGGAACATATTACAGCATGCTAATAACACATCTTGATTGCAGAAAACATGAGTAGAAGTGGAGAGGAATGAAAAACATGTTGTTGTTGAAGCTTGTAAATTAACTAGGACATACCAGTAGAGAAGCAAAGTGCAAAAAAATAGAGCAACAAGAATCCACAGTCTAGCCTTGGCTTCCAGCCGGCTAGACAAAGCAACAACACAAGTAGCAGAAAGAGAGATAGAGTTTTTTAAGTGTAAGAGTGATTTTTGAACTCAGATTGTTTGTCTGTGTTCGTGTGTTTGAAAGAGAAGAGTGTAGATATTTATAGCTTTGAAAACGTGTAGAGAAATAAAGTAATAAGTAAAATTAAAACACAAACATGGAAACAATCACCATTCAGAATCAATTAACCCAAGTGATTCCCCTTTAATTAGGGAAACACTGCTTAACGGTTCAGCGGGCCTAATTAAGGAAAGAAAATTAGTTTGGGAGGCCAGATTGATTATTGCTATGAAAGGGATAGTAAAAGCATGAAGTAAATAATCCAGTCTAAGTACAAAATAGGCTTATTTTGGGAAAGGATTCAGCAAGGTAAAACATCACAATAAAGGAAGTGAATCAATTAATTTTGAACAGATGAGTAAAAATTAGGGCTCGTAAGAAAAATCTTTTTTTGCAATCAGTCACAAGATCAAATGAATCAAGATCAAACAAGAAAGGAACATGATTCTGCACTTCACTATATAAATAGCAAGGCATGAACAAGCATGCAGTGTTAGACATGTTGATGAAAAGAAGCAGTACAAACATATAGTAGCATTAGGGTAAGCAAGGGTTCAGTAGTTAGAAAATATTCGAAGCACAGTAGTCAAGCAGGTCAAGTAATCACATAGAAACATCAGTGAAGAAGACATAGAAGCAAGTAAAGGGTCTTAGAGTAGGAACAAGTGAGAAAACTTCTAAAGAAAATTAGGGCTTTAACAGTAACCAGGTTTTGCAAGATGGTAAGAACTTAAAATTAATTAAACAAATTAAACGAGGAAGAAAGAATCACCAATAAAGAACAAATGCACATTTAAACAAGTAGCTTTCAAAACTCGGATAAACTAAAAAGGAATTAGGGTTTTTAACATGATGAAATAGATAGAAGAATAAACATGAACAAATCATAGTCGAAACATAAACACGTTAAAAGATCATAGATCCTTTGAAAAACTTCAAAGGAAAAACCCTAATGAAAGGTCGTTTTCGCAAGAAAAGTTGAAGAACTTTCGCGAAAGCACTTAAACATTCATGGAAAGTATAGATCTAAAGCTAATCTGAAAGAAAAATAAAAATCCCAAAGATTAGGGTTTTGAAGAACCCAGAAAGGTGAGAAAGGCCTTGGAAATCAACGATCTAACCAGGAGCGCCAAGAATCTGACTCGAACGGCCATGGCTGGCCGGAGAAAAGTTAGGAACGACCGGAGAAAGGTCATGAATGGAAGTCAGGCAATGATTGGACCATCTTCCTTCGAGATTTTGGTCGTGAAACCACAGAAGCGAACACCCAGGAGCCATGGGAGGCCATTACACATCTCTGATGGCTATGGGAGGCCATGGATTAGGGTGTGATTGAGAGGCGGCTGCTAGGGTTTGCAGAGAGATTAGAGAGCGTTTCAGAGACGAGGGGTTTCAAGGGTGGCATTTGGTTAGAAATGATTAGGGTTGTGTGTGGTTGGTAAAATTAAAAAGGAAAGAATGAAGGGTGGCCGTTGATTATTTAGATCAACGACCTAGATTGAATGGGAGCCGGGTGGATCGGATAAATGGGTCAGGGGCTGAGTTAATTTGAAATTGGGCTGGGTAATTTTGAACTTTGAAATTGGGTTAATTGGGGTTGCCAAATTGGCTATAATTGAAATGCAATTGAGGCCAAATCGTAAATAGCCAATTTTCCCTTTAAAATTTTTTATAAAATAGTAATACAGATTTTAAGAGCAAATTAAAAGTACTGGGTAAATGAATATTATATAAATATTAATTTAAAAATACTAGAAATAATTTTATAAACATAAAACGCTATAAATTACAAGATAAGCTATAATTACAATTATATGCAATTTAGCTTTTAAAATACCAAACAAATTTGTAAAAATATGCAAAAAATTACCTTAATTATATTTTGGTGCAAATGTGAGAATAAAATGAATTATTTGCTAAAATAATAATTTTGGGAATAATTATTGGATTTTGTTGTACTAAAATAGGCAACAAATTGGTTTTAAAAATCATTAAAATGCCAAAATTCTTGGGTATGCTTATATATGCACCTATATGCTATTTTGGAAATATTTGGGTATAAAAATACTTAGGAAAAAATTGGGTATCAACACTAACTCGTTTTCTTCATTTTCTATCATTATCCATTGAAATCCTATGCCTAAAAAATGTAATCTAAGGTTGAAATTGGGGAAATTGGGTAGACTTAGGGCTTTTTGATTTTCTTTGATTTAGACCTCGTTTTGGGGTCGAATTTTAAAACAAATTGTGTATTCGAGCTCGTGGGGGAATGGGTGACATGGAATTGGTTCGAACCTCGTGTTTTGACCAAGCGGGCCCTGGGTCGATTTTGGAATTTTTGGAAGAAAGGTTGGGAATCTATACTTAGGAATTGGGTTTGATTTGCTTAGTTATTATTGATGCTATAAATTCGTTATTTCATATATTGAATTGAGTTGGAGTCGAATTCGAGAGGGAAAGCGGTTATTGTGGATTGATCTAGCCGTGGAAGTTGAGGTAAGTGTTTGATCTAACTTTGGCTTGAGGGAATAGGATTAGAGTATTGTTTGCTAATTTCTAATTGTTGAGTATGGTGTATAGGCATGGTGACAAGTATCTATACGCTGGTGTCTAGCATGACCGTGAGTCCGTATATTGTGTTTATTCCTATTTTGTTGTGACTCTTCCTTGTGTAATTGATGATTTCAATATAAAGTGAACAGACTGAGAAAGAATTATGATTTGTGAACTCTTTGGAGCATTGGCTAGGATGATAAAGTAATTATTGAGTAAGAAACGAAAGAAAGAGAAAGAATTGTGATTATTTCCTTGCCGGGTTGTATTCGTATATTGTTGTTCCCTTGCCGGGATTTGACTATTTACTTATATTTCCCTTGCTGGGACTTCTATTACTGTTTGTCTATCCCCTCGCCCCATTGATTTTTATTGTTTCTTGGGTGAGGAAGAGTGATAAAGCACGAAGGTTGATGCCGTGCACGATTTGTGTTGAGGATATGTTAATGCACGAAGGAACATTCTGTGCCATGTTTTGATTATTAATGCACGAAGGAACATTCCGTGCCATGTTTTGATTATTAATGCACGAAGGAACATTCCGTGTCATGTCTTGATTATTAATGCACGAAGGAACATTTTGTGTCATGTTTTGATTATTAATGCACGAAGGAACATTCCGTGCCATGTCTTGATTATTAATGCACGAAGAAATATTCCGTGCCATGTTTTGATTATTAATGCACGAAGGAACATTCTGTGCCCTAATTTGATTGTTTTTGTGAGAACGAGGGTAAAAGCACGAAGGATGGTGCCGTGCAAATTGTTAAATTTCTACTCTCGTTGATATTGCAGTTGTACATTTTCACCTTTTATTTGTTGGTTTTTGTTATCTGAATTATTGCATCCCCTGTAGCGTGCTCCCCTCCCTCTTGACTTGTTAAATTTCTGTATTCTCTTCTATTGCATATATATATTGAACTGCACAGGTTGGTTTTGGTAGTCCCGTCTAGCCTCGTCACTACTTTGCTGGGATTAGGCTAGGCACTTATCAACACATGGGGTCGGTTGTGCTGATGCTACACTTCTGTGTTCTTTTGCACAAATCACGGAGTCGGAGCCGCTTTTGGATAGTAGTAGTTGATTGGGAGCTGACTTCAGTCCAGAGATTTCGAGGTAGCCTTGCTGACGTCCGCATGGCCTGGAGTCTCTTCTATCCTTATTTTAGTTTGTTATCCTCTGTATCGGAATAAACAGAGTTATGTTTTTATTCAGACGTTGCATTTAGCATTCTCTAAACGTTCGTGAGTTTGTGACTCCAGTTCTTGGGTAGAGGATTTTGTTAAGCTTCCTCATTTCTTCAAGTTAATTATATATTGAGACTTCCGCTTTATCATATTATGCATTGTTGTTATTAAATGATCGATAATTGCTAAAAGAAGTAAATTAAGTTGGCTTGCCTAGCTCCTATTAGTAGGCTCCATCACGACTCCCGAGGGTGTGAAATCTGGGTCGTAACAAGTTGGTATCAGAGCACTAGGTTACATAGGTCTCACAACTCACGGACAAACTTAGTAGAGTCTGAGGGATCGGTATGGAGACGTCTGTATTTATCCCCTAAAGGCTGCAGAGTTAGGAAAATTCCACTTTTGTTCTTTCTTGTCAAGCGATTTTGTTTCTTAAATACTGATTGTCTTTCTACTCTATTCTTTTACAGATGGCAAGAACACGTGCTTTCTCTTCTATCGCACAGCAGCCCGAGCCCCCAGCAACAGCTCCTACGAGGGGCAGAGGGTAAGGACGAGGCCGTGCTAGAGGCCAAGGCAGGGGCAGGGCTCAGCCCCAAGCAGCAGTCCCAGAGGTGGAGTGTCATGTTGATTATGACGAGGAGGTTCTAGCCCTAGCAGCTCCGGTGGGCCCAGCTCAGGTCCAGAGGGGTTCATAGCCACCCCAGTTCTTCAGGACGCTTTGGTCAGGTTGGTAGGCTTTATGGAGAGCGTCTCTAGTGCGGGTTTGTTTCCAGTAGCACCAGCCACTTCTCATGCTGGAGGAGGAGTTCAGACTCCTGCTATACGTACTCCGGAGCAGGTAGCTCCCCAGGCTCAGGTTCCAGTGGTTCAGCCAGTTGTGGCAGTTTAGCCGGGTATTGTGACTCAGACCAGCAATGGAGCGGCTATGTCCACAGATACTTTGTGGAAGCTGGATAGGTTCACCAACCTCTTCACTACCACATTCAGCGGTGCTTCTACAGAGGACCCCTAGGATTTCTTATATAGCTACCACGAGGTTCTTCGGACTATGGGTATTGTGGAGACTAATGGGGTCGACTTCGCCACCTTTTGTCTGTCTGGATCCGCCAAGACTTGGTGGAGGGACTATTGTTTAGCCAAGCAAGCAGGGTCGCCATATCCAACTTCGGATCAGTTTGCAGAGTTATTTTTGGAGAAGTTTCTCCCAGTTACTCAGTGAGAGGCTCTTCGCAGACAGTTCGAGTGCCTCCAGTAGGGCTCTATGACAGTCACCCAGTATGAGACCCGGTTCATTGATCTAGCACGCCATGCTACTATTATACTCCCCACCGAAAGAGAGAGGTTGCGGAGGTTTATTGATGGATTGATTCAGCCGATCCGTCTCCAGATGGCTATGGGAGCCGGGAGTGAGATTTCTTTTCAGGAGGCAGCCAATGCGGCCCGTAGAGTTGAGATGGCTCTTGCACGGGGAGGTGGTCATGGGTTAGATAAGAAGCCCCGTCATATGGGTAGGTTCAGTGGTACCTCGTCTGGAGGTAGAGATTCTTATGGTAGAGGCCATCCTCCGAGGCCCTTTCAGTTAGCTCTTCAGGTTTCTCATGGTACTTCAGATGGACGTGGTTCTCAGCCGCATTATTCTGATCAGCAGCTTCACAGTTCCCCATCAGCACCCATTAGTGCCCTACCACTTTAGAGTTATTGGGGTGGACATTCAGGTTGACAGGGTCAGCAGTCTCAGTAGCCGAGGGCTTGTTATGGTTGTGGTAACCCGAATCACATTGTCAGATTTTTCCCTCGAGCTTCGGGTAGCACCCAGCAACAGGGTCCTCACCCCATGATTCAGGCACCGAGTGATCCACAGCCTGCCCAGCCAGCTAGAGGCGAGGGTTGGGATCATAGAGGTAGAGGTAGAGACCGTAGAGGTTGAGCTCGGACCGCCAGAGGTAGAGGCTAGCCAGCAACCGATCGTCCCAGAGATATAGTTTAGGGAGGTGGGGCCCAGCCCCGGTGTTATGCTCTTCCAGCCAGGCCAGAGGCTGAGTCTTCAGATGCAGTTATTACAGGTACTATTCTGGTCTGTGATAGGGGTGCTTCAGTGCTATTTGACCCTGGGTCTACGTATTCGTATGTGTCATCCTATTTTGCACCATACTTGGCCATGCCTAGTGATGCTTTGGATATTCCTGTTTATGTATCTATACCGGTGGGTGATTCTATAGTGGTCGATCGAGTGTATCGTTCTTGTGTGGTAGTGTTTGAGGGTCTTGAGACCCGTGTTGATTTATTGCTCTTAGACATGGTAGATTTTGACGTTATATTAGGGATGGATTGGTTGTCCCCGTATCATTCTATCTTGGATTGTCACGCCCAGACCGTGACCTTAGCTTTGCCATATTTGCCCCGTTTAGAGTGGAGAGGGACCCCAAGGCATACAACCCGCAGAGTTATTTCATATGTGAAGGCTCGACGCATGGTCGAGAAGGGGTGTTTAGCTTATCTGGCGTATATTCGCGATTCCAGCGCAGAGGTCCCTTCTATTAATTATGTTCCTATTGTTTGGGAGTTCCAACTCCCGAAGTTTTCCCTTCAGACCTGCCGGGTATGCCGCCCGACAGTGATATTGATTTTTGTATTGATCTGGCTCTGGGCACGCAGCCCATTTCTATCCTGCCGTATCGCATGGCCCTGCTAGAGTTGAAGGAGTTAAAGGATCAGTTGCAGGATTTGCTTGAGAAGGTTTTCATTAGACCCAGTGTGTCGCCTTGGGGTGCGTCTGTGTTATTTGTGAAGAAAAAGGATGGTTTGATGAGGATGTGCATTGATTATCGGCAATTGAACAAAGTGAAGATAAAGAACAAGTATCCACTGCCGAGGATTGACGATTTATTCGACCAGCTTCAGGGTGCGAATGTGTTTTCAAATATAGACTTGAGATCTGGATACCACCAGCTGAGGATTAGGGCATCTGATGTCCCTAAGATAGCATTCCACACTCGGTATAGGCATTATGAATTTTTGTTCATGTCATTTGGGTTGACCAATGCCCCAGCACCATTTATGGAGTTGATGAACCGAGTGTTCAGGCCTTATTTGGACTTGTTCGTGATAGTTTTCATTGATGATATTCTGATATACTCCCGCAGCCAGGAGGAGCACGAGCACCACCTCAGAGTGGTTCTTCAAACTCTGAAGGATAGTTAGTTATATGCTAAGTTCTCAAAGTGTGAGTTCTGGTTGAGTTCGGTTGCGTTTCTAGGTCACGTTGTATCAGCAGAAGGTATTTAGGTGGACTCGAAGAAGATTGAGGCAGTCAAGAACTGGCCTCGACCAGCATCAGCTATAGAGATTCGGAGTTTCTTGGGGTTAGCAGGCTACTACCGTCGGTTCGTGGAGAGGTTTTCATCCATAGCAGCCCCGATGACCAGATTGATCCAGAAGGGTGTCCAGTTCAGATGGTCAGATGATTGTGAGGCGAGCTTTTAGAAGCTCAAGATAGCTTTGACCACGACACCGGTGTTGGTTTTGCCCACAGGTTCAGGGCCTTATACAGTCTATTATGATGCTTCCCGTATTGAGCTTGGTGTAGTATTGATGCAGGATGGTAGAGTCATTGCCTATGCTTCGAGGCAGTTGAAGATCCACGAGAAGAATTATCTGGTTCATGATCTAGAGTTGGCAGCCATTGTGCGTGCTTTGAAGATTTGGAGGCATTACCTATATGGTGTGACGTGTGAGGTGTACACTGATCACAAGAGTCTTCAATACTTGTTCAAGCAAAAGGAGTTGAATTTGAGGCAGAGGAGGTGGTTGGAGTTACTGAAAGATTATGATGTTACTATTTTGTATCACCCGGGGAAAGCCAATGTGGTGGCCTATGCATTGAGTAGGAAGTCCGCCAGCATGGGTAGTCTTGCTTATATTCTGGTCAGCCACAGACCGCTTGCTTTGGATATTCAGGCCTTGGCCAATCGATTTGTGAGGTTGGATATTTCTGAGCCTAGCAGAGTGTTAGCCTGCACGGTTGCTCGTTCTTCATTATTGGAGTGTATCCGTGATCGGCAGTTTGATGATCCCCATTTGTGTGTCCTGAGAGACACGGTGAAGCGTGGAGGTGCAACGAAGGTTGCATTAGATAGAGATGGTGTTTTGAGATTACAGGGGTGAGTTTGTGTGCCCAATGTCGATGGGATTCGAGAGTTGATCTTAGTGGAGGCCCATAGTTCTCAGTATTCTATTCACCCGGGCACCGCGAAGATGTATCAGGACTTGCGATAGCATTATTGGTGGCGTAGGATGAAGAAAGATATTATTGCATATATGGCTCGATGTTTGAACTGTCAGCAGATTAAGTACGAGCATCAAAGGCCTGGTAAACTGTTTCAGAGGATTGAGCTTCCCGAGTGGAAGTGGGAGAGGATTACTATGGATTTTGTTACTGGACTCCCGTTGACCCGGAAGAAGTTTGATGCGATTTGGGTCATTATTGATAGGCTGACCAAGTCAGTGCATTTTGTTCCTATTGCAGCCACTTATTCATCTAAGAGGTTAGCTGAGATCTACATTAGAGAGATTGTTCACCTTCATGGGGTGCCGGTATCTATCATTTCGGATTGGGGTATGCAGTTTACCTCGTGCTTCTGGAGAGCAGTTCAGCGAGAATTGGGTGCCCAGGTTGAGTTGATCACGACATTTCATCCTCAGATAGACGGACAATCCGAGCGGACTATTTAGATATTGGAGGATATGCTCCGAGCTTGTGTCATTGACTTTGGAGGTTCGTGGGATCAGTTCTTGCCTTTAGCGGAGTTTGCCTACAACAACAGCTACCAGTCCAGCATTCAGATGGCTCCTTATAAGGCGTTGTATGGTAGGCGGTGTCGATTTCCGATTGGGCGGTTTGAGCTGGGAGAGGCTTGGTTATTGGGTACAAATTTAGTTCAGGAGGCCTTGGACAAGGTCAATATCATTAAGGTCAAGATCATTTAGGACAGGCTTCGTTCGGCTCAATCCAGGCAAAAAAGTTATGCAGATCGTAAGGTTCGAGGTGTAGCTTTCATGGTTGGTGAGCGGGTCTTGCTCCAAGTGTCGCCTATGAAGGGCGTGATGAGATTTGGGAAGAAGGGCAAGAATAGCCCTAGGTTCATTGGTCCGTTTGAGATTCTCGATCGTGTGGGAGAGGTGGCTTATAGACTTCCCTTGCCGCCTAGCTTGTCGGTTGTGCATCCAGTATTTCATGTGTCCATGCTTCGGAGGTATCACGGCGATCCAGCCTATGTGTTAGATTTCAGCACTGTCAAGTTGGACAAGGATTTGTCTTATGATGAGGAGCCGATAGTTATTCTAGACCGGCAGGTTCGACAGTTGAGGTCGAAGAGTTTTCCTTCAGTGCGTTTTCAGTGGAGAGATCATCCTCCTGAGGCATCGACCTGGGAGTCCGAGTCTGATATGCGAAGCCGTTATCCTCATCTTTTTCTCGACTCAGGTACTTCTTTCTTTTGTCCGTTCGAGGACGAACGGTTGTTTTAGAGGTGGAGAATGTGACGACCCAAAGGGTCATCACCTATTTTCTCTCTTTTTTGCGCTTCCGAGGCCTTGAAAACCTCATTTTTAGTTTCCTCGATTTGCGTGTGCAGTCCGGGCGCATAGCCGGAAAGCTTAAATATGAATTCCGTGCAAAAAATGATGAATTTTGATATTAATATGATTAAAGTTGACTTTGGTCAACATTTTGAGTAAACAGACCCGTACCTGTGATTGGACGATCCCGGAGGGTCTGTAGAAAAATATGGGACTCGGGCGTATGCCCGGAATCGAAATCCGAGGTCCCGAGCCCAAGAAATGAATTTTTAAAAGAAATTGTTTTTATGAAATTTATATGGAAATTTGAAATGAAAATTGATTAAAAGACTGGTATCGGGCTCGTATTTTGGTTTTGACGCCCAGTACAAGTCTTATATATGATTTAAGCGCTTTCTACGAAATTTGGTTGAAATCGGACGTCATTTGACGTGTTTCAGACCTAAATATCTAAAAGTGTAAGTTTAAGAAGTTTGATGAAAAAGTGATGATTTTGAGGTTTGATTCCTCGTTTATGATGTTATTTTGGCGATTTGATCACACGGTTAAGTTCGTAGGATGTTGTTGAGTTAGTGTGTGTGATTGGTTAGGAGCCTCGAGGGCTCGGGAGTGTTTTCGAAGGTGTTCGGGGTAGTTTTGGACTTAGGAATATTTCAGGAAATCTGCAAGAGGTGCATAGTGATTTTCTTCTTCGCGTTCGCACTATGCCTCTCGCGTTCGCGAAGCTTCAGCTTCATTCTTCATCGCGTTCGCATCACCTACTCGCGTTCGCGTAGAGCATTTTATCTCAGAAGACTTAGCCTTCATTTTACTCATCGCGTTCACGCTTATATCCTCGCGTTCGTGTAGTTCATAGGGCCCTTTTCATCGCGTTCGTGTAGGTGTCCATGCGTTCGCATAGACCAAGCCCTGGACCCTCCCAGCTTTCTTCTTCGGGTTCGCATCATTCCAATCGCGAACGCGATGCCTTACCCAGTTACCCTTCACGAACGCGACACTGTTCCCATGAACGCGAAGGGAAATTTTGCCCAGTAATTTTTTTTAAGTTTTCAGAAATAGTAGCTTCGGGTTTTATTCAAAAATTCACACGAGATCTTCTTCTCCACAGCCCCTAGGCGACTTGTAGAGCGATTCTTCACCAAATCATCTTGGGTAAGTATTATCTAACTCGTTTTCTTCATTTTCTATCATCATCCATTGAAATCCTAGGCCTAAAACATGTAATCTAGGGTAGAAATTGGGGGAATTGAGTAGAGTTAGGGCTTTTCGATTTTGTTTGATTTAAACCTCGTTTTGGGGTCGAATTTGAAAACAAATTGTATATTCGGGCTCGTGGGGGAATGGGTGACATGGAATTGGTTCGAACCTCGTGTTTTGACCAAGTGGGCCCGGGGTCGATTTTGGAATTTTCGGAAGAAAGGTTGGGAATCTATACTTAGGCATTGGGTTTGATTTGTTTAGCTATTATTGATACTATAAAGTCGTTATTTCGTAGATTGGATTGAGTTGGAGCCGAATTCAAGAGGGAAAGCGGTTATTGTGGATTAATCTAGCCGTGGAAGTTGAGGTAAGTGTTTGATCTAACTTTGGCTTGAGGGAATAGGATTAGAGTATTGTTTGCTAATTGCTAATTGTTGAGTACGGTGTATAGGCATGGTGATGAGTATCTATATGTTGGTGTCTAGCATGATCGTGAGTCCGTATATTGTGTTTATTCCTATTTTGTTGTGACTCTTCCTTGTGTAATTGATGATTTCTATATAAAGTGAAGAGTATGAGAAAGAATTACGATTTGTGAACTCTTTGGAGCATTGGCTCGGATGATAAAGTAATTATTGAGTAAGAAACGAAAGACAGAGAAAGAATTGTGATTATTTCCTTGCCGGGTTGTATTCGTATATTGTTGTTCCCTTGCCGGGATTTGACTGTTTACTTGTGTTTCCCTTGCTGGGACTTCTATTACTGTTTGTCTATCCCCTCGCCCCATTGATTGTGATTGTTTCTTAGGTGAGGAAGAGTGATAAAGCACGAAGGTTGATGCCGTGCACGATTTGTGTTGAGGATATGTTAATGCACGAAGGAACAATTCGTGCCATGTTTTGATTATTAATGCACGAAGGAACATTCCGTGCCATGTCTTGGTTATTAATGCACGAAGGAACATTCTGTGCCATGTTTTGATTATTAATGCACGAAGGAACATTCTGTGCCATGTCTTGATTATTAATGCACAAAGGAACATTATGTGCCATGTTTTGATTATTAATGCACGAAGGAACATTCCGTGCCATGTCTTGATTATTAATGCACGAAGGAATATTCCGTGCCATGTTTTGATTATTAATGCACGAAGGTACATTTCGTGCCATGTCTTGATTATTAATGTACGAAGGAATATTCCGTGCCATGTTTTGATTATTAATGCACGAAGGAACATTTCGTGCCCTGATTTGATTGTTTTGTGAGAACGAGGGTAAAAGACCGAAGGATGGTGCCGTGCAAATTGTTAAATTTCTACTCTCGTTGATATTGCAGTTGTACATTTTCACCTTTTATTTGTTGGCTTTTGTTATCCGGATTATTTCATCCCCTGTAGCGTGCTCCCCTCTCTCTTGACTTGTTAAATTTCTATATTCTCTTCTATTGCATATATATATTGAACTGCACAGGATGGTTTTGTTAGTCCTGTCTAGCCTCGTCACTACTTCGCCGGGGTTAGGCCAGGCACTTACCAGCACATGGGGTCGGTTGTGCTGATGCTACATTTCTGTGCTCTTTTACACAGATCACGGAGCCAAAGCAGCTTTTGGACAGCAGTAGTTGATTGGGAGCTGACTTCAGTCCAGAGATTTTGAGGTAGCCTTGTTGACGTCCGCATGGCCCGGAGTCTCTTCTATCCTTATTTTAGTTTGTTATCCTTTGTATCGGAACAAACAAAGTTATGTTTTTATTCAGACGTTGCATTTAGCATTCTCTAGACGTTCGTGAGTTTGTGACTCCAGTTCTTGGGTAGAGGATTTTGTTAAACTATCGTATTTCTTCCAGTTAATCATATATTGATACTTCCGCTTTATCATATTATTCATTGTTGTTATTAAATGATCGATAATTGCTAAAAGAAGTAAATTAAGTTGGCTTGCCTAGATCTTATTAGTAGGTGCCATCACGACTCTTGAGGGTGGGAAATCCGGGTCGTGACACCTAAAAAATGATAAAATAAAGCATAAATGTAATGCACGATATTTTGGTATTTTTCATGATTTAAATAAAAATTAAACATGCACTGAAATGCAAACAATTAAGAAAATTCTACAAAATTCCCAAAAATGGCAAACAATTAACAGAAAAAACAATTTTCTTGCGATTTTATAGGAGTATTTCGTATAGTGCAAAAATCACATGCTAACAATTGCCCCTCTTTGCTCGGAAACACGAAGGGTTTTCGGGCAAAGACAAAATGAGCAATTATGAGGGATTTTTGCCTATTTGAAACTCCATGGGAAGCATTTTTTGAAAGAGTCTGACCGAACCTTGCTTCAGAGATTGCCTACATATCCTTAGCTGTAAAGGAATCAGGTTAGTGTAGTTTTGGAAGTTTTGGTAGCTGGGACTATCGAGAATTGCGATTTTACTACTGTTGTTGTTGTTTCTTCTTGATGAACTCCTTATTACACCATAATGAAAGATGAAACGCTAAACTAGCTAAGTCTATCAACTATGAGTTACAAGATTCCTATCTATAAACCTTCTGAAGCTTGATCTTAAGTCTTGGATGGTTCTTCATGCAGACTCCGACCTGAATTTTGATGTTCGTTAGTTGCAACCACTGGTTCATCTTCCTCAGCTTTTGAGATCAGGCGAGATATGCAAAGCTTATGACTTCAACTATGGCTTGGGCAGTCCGCATCTTTTCTCTGCTTCCGCACTCAGAATTCAACTTCTTTTCTTGTTTCTTCTTTTCTTTTATTCGGGTTGAGACTTCTTCTCTTGGTCACCTCAAACCCTTGTGCCTCATGGTAAAAACCTGTTCAGGCACCAAAGCAAACAAACAAACGAAATTTTCTGCCCCAGTTTTCACTAGAAAATTTTCGTGAGTTATTGCAACAAAATCTAAGCTATTTCCTTATTGAAAGTAATAAAATCAAGATAGTGTATCCTCGGGAAAAAGAGATTAGGGATTGGAGCCCTATATCTATAATAAAATCAACTAGGGATTGGGGGCCTTAAATTGGAAAGATTGTGAGGTTATGCTGGAAAAATGACCAGGTTATGTCGTAAAAGAGAAAAGGTCCTCGGGTTATGCCGGGAAAGTCATCGGGTTATGCCGGAAAAGAAAAAAGGTCCTCGGATTATGCCAGGGAAGTCTGCGAGTTATGCGGGGGAAGGTCATTGGGTTATGCCAGAAAAGAGAAAAGGTCCTTGAGTTATGCGAGGAAGATCCACAGGTTATCCCGGGAAAAGTCATCGGGTTATGCCAAAAAAGAAAAAGATCCTTGGATTATGCCGGGGAAGTCCACGGGTTATGCCGAGGGAGGTCATCGGGTTATGCCGGAAAAGAAAAAAGGTCCTCGGGTTATGCCGAGGAGGTCCACGGGTTATGTCGGGAAAGGTTATTGGGTTATGTCGGAAAAGAGAAAAGGTCCTCGGGTTATGCTGAGGAAGTCTAAGGGTTATGCCGGGGAAGGTCATCGGGTTATGCCGGAAAAGAGAAAAGGTCCTCAGGTTATGCCGGGGAGGTCCATAGGTTATGCTGGGAAACGTCATCGAGTTCTGCCGAAAAAGAAAAAGGTCCTCGGGTTATGCTGGGAAAGAAAAAAGGTCCTCAGGTTATGCTGGGGAGGTCCACAGATTATGTTGGGAATCAACTAAGGAGCGGAACCCTGTAATTGAAAAGACTACCAAGTTATGCTGGGAGCGACTAAGGAATGGGACCCTATGTTCGCAAAACGTAGCTAGAGATTGGAGGCCCTAGGCTACCATGATTTTGAATTTTTCTTCTTCTTTTCTTTCATCTTTCTTCTTTTTTTCATTTTATTAATACTTTATTCAAGAGAATGCATGCAGAGTTTGAAAGGGAATTCCCTTTTTGGGTTAACTCTGCCACAGGACCATTCTGGTCTCTACGCACCTTGCTTTTATTGCACCTGCTTCTTGCGAGGTTATCTTGGATTGCACCTGTTTTCAAATAAAAGAACAATTTATTAGTTTGAAACGGTGGTTGATTTTGTGGCCTTGATTGTTTTGATCACTTGATCTCAGCCCAACTCTTTTGCTGAAATCCTTTACCGCTTGCTGGCTTTCTAGAGATCGATCTCTCTTCTAAAACCGGGTATCTTGACTCTTCCCAAAATTTCACATGACGGTTAACCCATGTGGGGCTTTGGCCTTTCTCATTTTTCCTTTATAGTAGCTTGACTTTAGATTTACTTCATTTTCAAGAGTTTTCGACTCTAGAGCATCGGCCATCAAGTCCAGTCGAGATCAACTTGAGGGGCCTGCTGAGGCTAGGCACCTTTACTTAAACTCGGCTTTTGCTAAGCAGGACCCTGTAAAACCAATCTTTCCATCTTTTCTTTGTATTAGTTTCGAAAGAGGATTAAACTGAAAGGGATTCAAAGAAAAGTAAAGAGAGGCAGGAAAATGAATTTAAAGAGAAGTGTCCCTTTCGGGGGAGGAAAGAAAGACTTATCTGGAGTGCAAGCATACTTCAATAGACATGACATGCTTCTTGGACTGGATTCCTGATCTGCGCAACTATCCAATCTCTTGTAAACCGAGAAACCTTGCCAGGACTCTTTCAGTGCCAATGGGTGTAAAGAATTTCTTCTTCTCGATCAACGGCGCCCTTTGCGGGTTTTCGCCAATTGACCTCTCTCATTTCTCTTCTCACCGTCGCCTTATAGTGCTCTTTGTGAGTTTTGACTAACAAGACTCTCATTTCCAGTTTCTTTGCTTACCATCGCCTTATGGTGCCCGTGTGGGTTTTCACCAATAAGACTCTCTCATTTTATTTCTCTCATTTTGATCGCCACGGTTCCATGTAGCCACATCCTCTAATTTTGAAAATCTTTACTGATTGATCAGAAGGACTTGAACAGGATTTGGGGTAAAAAGAATTTGGACTGAATTACAACTTTGGAACCTTTTGAGCGAACCGTCGCAAAATCGTTATAACATCTTCCCCAGTTTCACTATTGGGGGAATTTGGATTTTTGTTTTGGTGTGACCGAACCCTAGAGAGAGGCTGCCTATGTATCCTATCGGAATCAAGTCGAACGTAGTTCACGGAACTTTGATTTTTTATTTTTGAATTTTTTTTACACACATTTTTGGATTCCAAAGAGGGTAATCAAAGAAAGGTAATCGGCTCGAAGGGTTAGCAAAGGGTAGAAGTATTTGGGGTAGAGAGAATGAAAGCCTTCGTTATCCCAATCGGTGCGACAGAAATATTAAACATACTACCTTTTGACTGTGTCTGCATTTATAGTTGTTTCGGGATCATTTCCTTCAATGTTTCCCAAGTACAATGCCCCTTTTGGCAACAGTTTTCTTATAATGTATGGACCCTTCCAGTTCGGAGCGAACTTTCCTTTTGCTTCCTAGTGGTGAGGGAGAATACGCTTCAAAACGAGTTACCCCACTTTAAAGTTTCTAGGCCACACTTTCTTGTTGTACGCACGGGCCATTCTTTGTTGATACAACTGCTCGTGGCAGACTGCGACCATTCGCTTTTCATCAATCAGTGTTAACTATTCTAAACATGTTTTTACCCATTCACTGTCCGCAATTTCAGCTTCAACAATGATTCGTAGGGAAGGGATTTCAACTTCTGCGGGTATTACATCCTCAGTGCCATAAACCAAAAGATAGGGTGTAGGTCCAATCTATGTGCGCACAATTGTGCGATATTGCATCAATGCAAATGGCAACTTCTCATGTCATTGTCTAGAACTCTGGATCATCTTTCTAAGAGTCTTCTTGATGTTCTTCTTCGCTGCTTCAACAGCACCATTAGCATCGGGCCGATAAGGGGAAGAGTTTCGATGCGTGATCTTAAATTGTTCACATATCTCCCTCGTCAAATGACTATTCAAGTTTGCAGTATTGTCCATAATAATAGTTGTAGGGATACCGAAATGGTAAATGATGCTGGAGTGTACGAAGTCCACCACTGCTTTCTTAGTGACAGCTTTGAGAGTGATTGCTTCAACACATTTTGTGAAGTAATCAATGGCAACCAGTATGAATCTATGCCCATTTGAAGCTTTTGGCTCGATTGGCCCAACGACATCCATACCCCAAGCAACGAACGGCCACGATGCCGGCATAGGATCCATTTCTAAGGGTGGTGCATGAATCAGGTCACCGTGTACCTGATAGTGATGGCATTTTCGGACGAAGCTGAAGCAATCCTTTTCCATGGTGATCCAGTAATACCCTGCTCAAAGGATTTTCTTTGCAAGGACTCAAAGGATTTTCTTTGCAAGGACTCAAAGGATTTTCTTTACAAAGACATATCCATTCATATAAGGTCGACATACTCTTGCGTGTACTTCATTCATGATTCTTCCGGCCTCTTAGGCATCCACACATCTCAAAAGGTTCAAATCTGGAGTGCTTTTGCACAAAACTTCTCCGCTCAAAAAGAAACCACTGGCGAGTCTTCTAATTGTTCTCTTTTGATCTCCACTAGCTTGCTCGGAATATTCCTTTATTTTCAAAAACATCTTGATATCATGGTACCATGGCTGAACATTTGGCTCCATCTCAACCGTATTGCAATACCCATGTCTTTCTCGGATTTGGATTTCCAACGGGTCAATGTGGACATTTCTTGGATATGGCAACATCGAGGCCAAGGTAGTGAGTGTATCGGCTAACTCATTGTGAAACCGAGGGACGTACCTAAACTCGATGAATTTGAACCGTTTGCTAAGATCCTCCACATATTGCATGTATGGTATAAGTTTGACATCCCGAGTTTCCCATTCTCCCTGAGCCTGTCGGATAATCAGATCTGAATCTCCCATGATTACCAATTCTTCCACATTTTAGTCTATTGCCATGTTCATACCCATAATGCAAGCTTCATACTCGGCAGTGTTGTTTGTGCAGAAAAACTGAAGCCGGGCTGTGGATGGATAACGTTGACCAGTGGGTGAGATCAAGATTGCCCCAATCCCGACACCTTTTGCGTTCACCGCTCCATCGAAGAACATTTTCCAAGAATTGGCATCTTATGTAATTACCTCAACTGAATTCACTTCCTCGTCTAGAAAGTAAGTACTCAAAGGCTGATATTCATCATCAACAGGGTTTTCAGCTAGGTGATCCGCTAGAGCATGAACTTTCATGGCCGTGCGAGTGACATAGACTATATCGAACTCAGTGAGCAGGATTTGCCATTTTGCCGACCTCCCTGTGGGCACGACTTCTTGAATATGTATTTTAAAGGATCCAACCTAGTGATGAGGTAGGTGGTATAGGCCAACAGGTAATGCCTAAGCTTCTGAGCGACCCAAGTTAGGGCGCAGCAAGTCCTTTCCAACAGGGTATATTTGGCTTCATAACTAGTGAACTTCTTGCTCAAGTAGTATATTGCATGCTCTTTCTTCCCGGTCACATCATGTTTCCCGAGGACACAGCTAAAGGAATTCTCCAGACTGTCAGCTACCAAAACAAAGGCCTCCAGGTTCGGGTGGGACCAAGACTGGCGGGTTCGATTAGATATTCTTTGATTTTGTTAAAGGCTTTTTGACACTCATCTGTCCATTTAATTGCGGCGTCTGACATCTTGAATATGGGCTCATATGTGGAAGTCAACTAAGCAATGAACCGGCTGATGTAGTTCAACCTTCCCAACAAGCTCATGACTTCTTTCTTGGTTCTCGGAGGAGGTAAATCCCGAATAGACTTTATCTTTGTCGGATCTAGTTCAATGCCCCTCCGACTGACTATGAATCCCAAAAGTTTCCCAGACAAAACTCCATATGCACATTTAGCCGGGTTTAGCTTCAAATCATACTTGCGCAGACGCTCAAAGAACTTTCTCAGATCCCGAACATGGTCATCCTGCATTTTGGACTTAATGATCACATCGTCCACATACACCTTGATTTTTTAGTGCATCATGTCATGAAAGATGGTAGTCATAGCTCTCATGTATGTTGCCCCAACATTCTTCAAACCAAAAGGCATGACCGTGTAACAATAGATGCCCCAGGGTATGGTGAAGGCTCTCTTTTATGCATCTTCTTCATCCATCAAGACCTGGTGATATCCAGCATAACAATCCACAAAAGACTGTATTTCATGTTTGGCACAGTTGTCAACGAGGATTTGGATGTTTGGCATAGGAAAGTTATCCTTGGGACTTGCTTTGTTCAGATCCTGATAGTCAACACACACTCGGGTTTTCCCGTCTTTCTTTGGCACTAGGACCACATTAGCTAACCAGGTGGTGTATCGAACTACTCGAATCACACCTGCTTTCAACTGTTTGGTGACCTCTTATTTGATCTTGTCACTAATGTCAGTTTTGAACTTTCTTTGTTTTTGCTGGACAGGGGCACAATCGGGGTAAGTTGGCAATTTGTGCACCACCAGATCAACACCTAGTCCTAGCATATAATCATAGGACCAAGAAAACACATCTTTGAATTCAAACAAAAGTTGAATTAGTGCATCCCTAGTTCTTTCATCTGTATGAATGCTTATCATGGTTTCTTGGACCTCTTCTGAACTACCCAAATTTACTGGTTGGTTTCATTTAGATTTGGCTTAGGCTTATTCTCAAATTGTTCCAATTCTCGATTTATTTTCCTAAATGCCTCTTCTTCATCGTATTCTTGTTCTTGATTCATTATTACACAATTAGACAGCGTGTTTGGATTTGGGCATAAAGTCTGCAAGCATGTCATGTTATTTAAAGCCGCATTATTAGAACTGAAAGAAGAAATAAGAAAAAGTAACAAAAATCAGAAACAATAAAGAGAGAGATTCATGAACTATGAAATATTGGTTTCATTTTATTGAATTTTGAAGATAACAGGGCTTACATTGGAATTTAAAGACAGTAGACTAAAGGAAACATCCGAGTTACACCCTAGAATAACTCGTGATGTAGGAAATGTGGCAAGATTGGACTACCAGAATTCCTGCCTGACTGGGAACTGAGTATTTTTCCAGTTTTGCAACTTGGCATTTGGCCCCATATACAGCACCTCAGCGGTGCTCGAGCCTTCTCCCGGCTGAACCATGTGAGTTTCATACAATATCTTCCTCATAGCTCCATATATTTCTTCGACTTCCTTGGCCGTGAAGGCCTCATCTTCCTCTTCTGTGTACTTGGGCTTGACTAATGTTTCGAACAGATGCGCGATTGGCTGAGGCAAGACCCAACCATTTTTCTTTCGCTCATTTGCCCATGTTTCATTAGCTGGCGTGGCCTGAAAGCCTACACCAAAGAACTTCTCGCTAGCAGCCAAAGTAATAGGTTCTGTGATTCCTTGCAATGATGCCCCGAGCCCCTTCCCGAGCTTATATCCATGCTTGATCATTTCCTTGGCAACCATAATTGACGCATTTGAGAAAAAAGGGCTGAGGACACGGGCTTCTTTATTCACATTGGTCTGCGACCACCACCTCAAAGGCCTGATAGACTTTATGTTCTCTACCTTTCCTTGCTTCAAAACATGGGACTGACGGGTCCCGATAAATTGATTGCTCGTCCTCTTCGTGGACCACGATCTCCTGATCTTCATCTTCAAACTATCTTATGGAGAGTTGAAGGTACAGGCCCTGCTGCGTAAATCCAAGGCCTTCCCAAGAGGAAATTATAACAAGTGTCCATGTCTAGGACCTGAAATGTCATCTCGAAATCAAATCGATCCCGCCTATGGTGTCTCTCTTGATGCCATCAAAGGCACTCACATATACATTGTTAGGCCTGATTCTCTCACTTCCAATCTACATTCTTTGCAAAGTTGAAAGAGGACAGATATCAACTCCAGATCCGCCATCCAGCATGACTCTTTTCACATAGTACCCCTCACATTTAACTATTAGATGAAGGGCTTTGTTGTAGGCAGTCCCTTTAGGGGTAAAATCATTGTTTCTAAATGAGATCTGGTTGATTGCAAAGAATCTTTCCGCCATCCTTTCCAGTTGTTCAACAGTGGTCTCAATCAGAACATAAGCTTCATTGAGGGTCTTTATCAGCACTTTCTGATGCTCGGTTGAGCTCACCAGTAGGGATAGGAGTGAGACCTGTGAAGGAGACTTCTGGAGTTGGTTTATAACCTCGTAGTCCGCAGTTTTCATTTTGTGGAAGAATTCTTCGGCCTCCTCGTCACTAACAAGCTTCTTTAGTCGGAAACGCTTCTTATTAGCTTTGTTCAAGTCCTCCAAGTTAAGGTATTTCTCAGATGGGTTAGTTTTATTTGCTTCTCCCAAGACCTCTTTTCCCTTGTAGGTCACTATCGCTTTGTTGTAATTCCATAGGACGGTAGTAGGGTCTGTCATGGGCTTCTACGGTGCACGGATAATAACCATGGGCTCATTCAGCCTTGGTGAAATTACTGGCCCCCGTACCACATAGGTCCCTTTAGGCACATACATCTGAGGTCTTTTGTTCATCTCGAACCTTTTTGGAGGGCTTAACGTCATTCAATTTTTCCTGTGACCCCGGGGAATATAAAGAATGGCATCTTTTGGGGGTACTGCCCCAGTTTTGGTTTCCACTTTCTTTTCTGCACTTTGAGGGGTGGGTTCATTCTTCTTCTCCCCCTTGTCTTGCTTTGCAGCAGTCTTTGTTTTCATTTTGACATCCACGATGGCAATGATGTCTTTCAAGGCAGGATCAAACTCCTTATCTTCACAGATCATCCCAATGACTGGCCCATTGTTGTGATTAGGTAACAGGTTGTTGGTCACATTAGGAATTTCTTCATCTTTCAGCACTATCTATTTTTGCTCTATGAGATTCTCAACCACCCTTTTTAGGGTCCAATAGTCTTCAGTGTTATGTCCTTCCACCCCAGAATGATAGGCACATCGGGTACCAGGTCGGTAGGAAGGTGACTCTGGGTTTTGTCTGTTCGGGGGCACGGGTTATAGCAAACCCATTTGGACCAGTTTAGGAAAAAGGCTAGAGTAGGATTCACTAATAGGCGTGAGTTTTTCCTCCTAAGTGGCTCCCGAGCACGGACATTGTAGGGGAAATTACTTTGTGGAGGCCGGGGATTATACTGAGCTTGGTGGGGAGGGTTATTTCTAGGAGGTGGAGCTCTGTTTTGGTTAAACTGTTGTTGTGGCCGAGCGTATGGGTGGGCGTTCATCGCTGTGTAAGGCTTAGGGGCCATCGCATAAGCCACATCCTGGTGGGGATAATAATGTTGTAGGTTGCTTGGTGAGAAGTAACTTCTTGGTGGATGGGGGTTTCTTGGACCTGAAGCCGCCATTGCCGCTTCTTCCTTTTTCTTTCTGTTCACTACACCTCTGGACCCGCTTTGAATTGCTTGGGACGTAGCTCTTATGGCAGATTGGCTCAATATGCGCCTTGTTTTTAGACCATTCTCGACCATCTCACTAATCTTGATGGCCTCAGCAAATGGTTCCCCATTGCAGACATCATGTTTTGAAAGTAGTCAGCCTCTTGGGCTTGTAGAAAAACACTAACCATTTCAGTTTCATCCATCGGGGGCTTGACCCTGGCCGCTTGTTTTCCAACGACTTCTTCTTGAGATTCGACAGAGAATTCCTGTCGGGAGCTATATCTATGTTATACTGAAACTGCCCGACAAAATCCTGAGCTAGATCATCCCAGATATGCCAACGGGATATATCCTGATCCATGTATGACTTGGATGCAATGCCCACTAGACTCTATCCAAAATAAGCCATGAGAAGCTCTTCTTTTCTGCCTGCCCCTCTCAGTTGATTGCAGTACCTCTTGAGGTAAGCTATGGGGTCTCCATGCCCATCGTACTTCTCAAACTTGGGAGTTTTAAAACCCAGGGGTAGGTGGACATGTGGAAACATACACAAATCAGCATGGGATACGCTCTTTTGACCACTTAAGCTTTGTATATTCTTAAGGCTCTATTTCATTCTCCTCATCTTTCGAGTGATTTCTTCCTGCTCAGGGTTCTTTATAGTTTTCTCCTATCCTGTGGTAAACTTATACCGGGGCTGTTGGGGGTAGGAATTGGTAGTGAACTAGACTGTTTCTGGTGAAAAGGATGGTACTTGAAAAGTAAAAGATGATGGATCAAAGTTTGGCCTTGGCAAAGTGGGTTGTGCCGTGGCCGAGGAAGGTGGCGCAGTGAATATGTTGGAGGCCACACCCGAAATTAACACCTGGGGGTGAACCTCAGAAAGTGTTCCGGTAAAGTGGGCTGAGATGGTAGGATATCCAAGCGGAGTGTTTGGGTAATTTATTGGGACGTTGGAAACTCTACTTGCCCTAGGAAGTAGCTCAGGGAAACCATGTATCTTACTCGGTGGATCTCTACCATTGGACCAGGCGTCCCACATTTCCAACATGCGGAGATGCAGAACCCTATTTTCCTCAGCAACCGCTAACTCTGAAGTTGGGATAGCCGAGATCGGGTTATCCTCTGGAATAGGAACTGTTGGCAGATGACTCTCTGACGACATTTCAACACTTCTTTTTGATCTTGTGAAGTAAGGATGTGAAGCCAGATTACCACAAAACCAACCACCTCAATACAGAACCTACTTAATAGCAAACACAACGAAGCAGTTAGTTTGTGACAATTAACACATAGGGAATCACATGTTGGGGTGTGATGCACCTATACAGTTAAATGTGTTTCTACATGTTTTGCAACGGTTGCGTGTTTCATCCCGGCTTTTGTTTATCCCAACTTTTCTTTCTTTTGGCGCTTTTCACCTTTTGCTCTCTTTTGCATTTTGTCAATGTTTTTACTTCTTATTCATGTTTTTCTTCTCCTTTGTTTCCTCTCTTTTTCTTGTTTTTTCTCTTTTTCTTGATTTACTCTCTTTTCTTGTTTTTCTCTCTTTTTCTTGATTTTCTCTCTTTTCTTTTAGAATTATTTAAAAACATGATCGGATCCGATTAGGATTGCTTACGTTCACGATGCCGCGTGAATCAGATCACCACATAGTCCAAGGAATAAATACAAAAAATAAATAAACAATTTTTGGGGTTTTCCAAATTCTCATTAAAAACTTCTACTCTTCTCTGTTACAAAAGATTCCATCCTACTCTTCTAGAAATTTAAAACTAAAAACAGACTCGAAACATACTTGAAAACTAGAAACTGAAATACAGACTCAAAATGAAAATCAAGAGTACATGAGTGCTTCTAAAGTTTATCCCGGGGCCCGTGGGACATCAGTCAGTCTCACCACGGGCCTATGTGCAAGATCTCCTTGAAGACGATCCAGGTCATTCATGATTTGTCGAACAAAGTTCATCGTTGTGGAGAAAAAGGTGATTTGAGTCATGTCTTCACATTCATGGCACTTCATGACGATGTAGTCATTAATTGCTCTAACCCTTTCCCAGATGATACCCTTTTCTTGGAGCAAACGCCCAATTTGTTGAGACCTAGCTTCTATCACTTGGGCATCATGATGGTTTTGACCTTGCAGCAATTGCATATCTTCTTCTAGCTGGGACATTAATGCATAACAATGTTCTCTTTTCGCCTTAAAGTTCCTAGCTTGTTTGTCCATCTCATTTTCTAGGGAAGTTAGCCTTTTCTTCAATTTTGTAACTATTCCCTCATATTTCCTTTTCAATTGTCATACAAACTCTGCCCGTCCCTCTGTGGCCTTTGTCAACTGTGCCTAGGCCCTTGCCAGATTACCCTCAGATTTTTCCAAGTCATCCTTGTACTCAGATATTTTCCTTCTAAGACCAATTATGAGTCTTTCATCCGCCCGGCTCCTTTCCTAATTCTCAGCAGCTATCTTCATTTTTTAGATCTAGGCTCGAAGGGCTTTGTTTTCTTGAGCCAATTTCTTCTTTTCCCCTTCATCAACAGCAGCTTGTACACTATTGTCAAATTGAAGATCGCGGATCTGTCCCTCCAATTTTCTTATGGTGGCTCTGTAGCTTGTCTCTTTTGCCAACCAATCCCATGACTCCCGTGACTCATCAGTGAACTGATGGACATGAGGTCTTTTAGCAGGCCGTTCGGGCTCTTGATGGACTTGAAACCTTTTACCAAACCATGTTGTGTAACTAGGCTCTAGCTCGCCTTTGGATAGATACCTTCCCGAGTCTTTGGCTCTAGAAACCTGCACTGATTCCAAATCTGACGAACTTTTGCTTCTGGGAACACAGCTTTTGGACCCAATTCGATAACTTATCGGCTCAGATCTTCATCATGTGGAGTAGTTTGGTACCTGCCTAGCTGGCGTAGCACCCTGTGCGGAGCATATGGCTGAATGCTCCGGAGGCCCATTAAGAGAAGATAACACACCTCGGCAGACATGTAAATGACTTCAGTGACCGGGGGCCAACCGAATGCCACTCAATTTTGTTTGAAGTTAAGGAGCTCAAATGTGCGAACTAGTCCTCCGTACCTACTAGAAATTCATGACCCTCTAACTGGTTTCCATGTTCTTCAATGCAGTTTAGACCGGTCATACAATAGTTCATGTACCCTAGACGGTGGCAAAGATGTTCTTGTATCCAAAGTTGTAGAAGCAAGTTACAGCCCTCAACAAAATTTTCCCCTTCTCAGCAAACAGTTAGAGCTCGATAAATCTCTGCTAAGATCATTGGAACAAGGGTGCCATTATCCTTTTTAGTCATGACATCAGCCATTTCCACAAGGCACAATTCTATATTTCCATCCTTTCTTGGGAAAATTAAGAGACCTAAGAAACCACTATAAAAGCCAGTCCCCGACATGCTTCCCGTTTATCTTTGTTTCCTGAATGATTTAGCCCTGTATCTGGAGCCTCAAAACCACGGGGATTGCCATAACACCGGTACAAGAAGTAGAATATGCAAAATCCCTCGGATATATTTCCATCTTTAACTTCTCGACTGATGCTCAAAAGGTCCAAAAACTTATGAGGAGTCACTGCTCTTGGTGCCACTGGGTACCGACTTCTGAGATTCCCACTAAGACCGGCATAGCCTACTATTTCCTCAAGCGTGGGGGTTAGCTCAAAATTAGAAAAATGGAACATATTATGCGTCGGGTCCCAAAAAGGTATTAAAGCCTCAATTATACCCAACCTCGATTTAATCTTCAGAAGACCAACAAGACCACCCAAAACGTTTACCACAGTATCTCTGCTGACTTTTCTAAGTTATTCCACCACATATGGAGTTCTAATGGGATTTCTTCAAGGATTATGAAAGGTTCATTTTCAATTGTGCTCATCCTACACATTTATTTAGAGTGATTTGTTAAAAAAACCATGATTTATTTTGACTCAAAAGAAAATTATCAATTTTCAAAAAAATTCATTTCAAAACAAAACTGTCGTTTTCAAATATGGCCCTTCAGCACCTCAGGAAAGAAGATTTTAGGGCTATGTTCGCTAATCGGCCAAAATTTAAAAAAAGAACCATACGTGGCTATTCTTGCAAAAGCAACCTTCCGATACCCTTTTGGGGACATTTCGGCTATTTAGACAAGAACGGCATTACCTAACTTATTTATGACAACCTAACAACATTTTTTTCTTCTTTTGGGGTTATTTTTGCAAAAAATGGAGTTGGACCCGGTGAAGGTTGCCTACGTATCCCGCATCCGGTAAGAATCAAACTTGCGTAGTTCAGGCAGTTTTGACATGATAAAAGCAATACCAAATATTTTTCTTGAAACAATTTTCCTTTCTCTTTCTCAAAATTTCGGTAGAGCTTCGGTACTTTTTGGAACCAGGTTTTCAAAGACGGGTAATTACCTCTCTCATACCTCAACCTGATCTTTTGCAAACTTTCTCCATTATTTTAGAAGCCGATCAACATGCAATCCGGAGCAAATAAATGCACGAGTAGCAAGTAGAATGTATCGGGATAGTCTTTTTAATTTTAGGTACACCTGTCCTAGACGGACCCAACCCCTGTATTGAATCCCCTAAGTCAAATGCACGTGATGCAAACAAGAGTTCCTACTAGGGATCCGGAATGAGGTTTTGTTAAACTAGGTTTAAAACCTTGGGTGGATTGTTCTAGACCTCGGCTTACCCGAGCGGACAGCTCGAGCCGAGGGGGCAGCGTACCGGGAATACAGAAGCTTCACCGGCTTTGCAACTTATCCGAACCTCGTTCTAAAATTGGGATATGACTCTAACAAAAAAGAAGTTACACGAAGTGTACACTTCCCAGATGATTTAGAAGACTCAAATAGAAGTGGATTTCATAACAGTTTTATATACAATTTAGTCAATATCAAAGCGGTAAAAGCAGCATTTAGCACATTAGGTTCAAACATGCAAGAATTAGATAATAAATAAATCCAACTATAACAGTTATTCTAAGCTCGAATTCTTAAACCCTGAATAAAAGTTCTGGGTTCCTATCCCCAGCGGAGTCGCCAGAGCTGTCACACCTCCTTTTTTACACCCGAAAGGTATATAGAGGGTTTTTCCAATTAAAGTGACATTATTCAAAATGGGATTATTTATTTACTTTTTAGAGTTACCACTTGGGATAGTTTATTTGGTATCCCAAGTCACCGGTTTATTTTAAAATCCTAATTTGAGGAAATTTTCTGACTTTATCCAAAAGTCTTGCGAGACCAGAAATTCTAGATAAGGAATTCTGTTAACCGGGAAGAAGGTGTTAGGCATTCCCGAATTTCGTGATTCGAGCATGGTCGCTTAAACTATTAAAATTAGCCTATTATCTGATTAACTACATATTTTAGCCTATTGTGCATTTTAGCTTTTATAAACCGCTTTTAATTATTTTAGGAAGATTCAATGTCATTTAAAACACGTCGTAAACCACGCTATATGAAATACACCCGCGGCTCACGACACGTTCTATTTAACATTGTTGAGAATTGAAATTGGGTCACATTAAATGTACACCCGGATTTTGTAATTGAAAATTACAACTACGTTACGGGAACCGTATCCGTAGATATGATGAATTATTTAAAGAGCGCGCCTAAAGCAACTATGAAGGTTCAAATTAATAACGATATTTATAAGGGCCATGGAGAGTTTAATTGATGGCACACCTTAATTTTATAAGGAATTAATTTCATGAGGGACATGGATTAAAGGGTTTTATGGCACACCTCAATTTGATTTTAACTAAAGGAAATTATTTTAAAAAGGCTAAGATCCTAATTAAGGTTCAAACTAGACTTTTCTTAGCTTGAGGTCGGGCCCTTAAATTTTTGTTGAAGACTGCTTTTGGGCCAAGATGCCCAGCATTTGATTAGTCCTAGAAATACGTTAGCCTTGAAGAACTGGTTTTGGGCTCCAAAATTGGGCCTGGCAGCAGAGGGTTCTAGGGGGTCTTGCTTCGTTTGAGTTTTAACTGCATTTTTACCCACATTGGACTTCAAGCGGGCCCAAATGCTATGTGTATTCTATTTGAGTCTATCTACCTCTAAAATTACAGCACTTGCATATTTACAACAACTAAATCTCATTTTTTATTCCAAGTGAAATAAGTATCCAAATATCAAACACAATTCTAATTTCTTAACTTAACAACATGAATGGCAGTAAAAGAACATATTCAATTTATGACTTACGATAAAAAAAAGTTTTCTACAACGGGATCCAAAGTTTGGGCTTAGGGTCTAGGTTTAACAACCTATACCCAGATTCGTTTGACTTTTACTTGGGCCTCATATTCAGCCCATGTTAACAAAGAACAGCCCTATCATCTTTAGTGTGTGGGCTCATAATTTGGCCCATTTGCATCACGATCATTTAAACTATACCAAAAATATAATCAAACTCCTAACATAGTTGTTCTTGAATCCCAGCATATGAATTTTAAAAAAATAATGGATTAGTTACAGTCTTCCAAAAATAAACAATAAATACCTTACATCTGGACTTAATGCATAATCTAACTATATTTGAAGCTAAAATTATTACAACTTCCATTTAATGAAGGATCCGAGCTTCTTTTGAACATGATTTGTCCAAAGCAGCCTGATTTTATTTCCAAGCTTTTGAACCTGTTGATTTGGCCAATTAGTAGCCAAATCCGCATGTATCAGCTTACAACCAAACATATGGGAAAAAAACAAATAAAAGGGTTTAGATAAAAGGAGAAGTTATCCACTCAACAAAGGCAAGAAAGCTGATTTCAAAACCTCACAATCAGTCTTAACAACTAGAAGATCTGACTATGGACATAAACAAAACTAACTTTGCAAAAATTGAAATTCATAAGGCAATTAAATATAGACCAGCTTGTTCATGTTCAAAGTGGAAACTCACATATTCAAGGTTTAACTACATTTATGTCACTATAGGCTAACTACTTTCATGAAAGGGACATTTATTTGCATGAGCACCATTCATATTTCTTAACTCCAACATTACATGAAGAAGGTGAAGTTCAGTACCTTGCACAACAACAACAAAAACAGCAACTAAAAGGTGCAAAAAGCTGGCTGAAACTTTAAAAAATTAGAGCAGCAGCAGGACAGGAGCAACAGCAACCAAAAAACTCAAAATTTCAGACCCAAGACTAGCTACTTGAACCCAGAAATAACCAGCTAGATAACCCACAAAAAATATCTATTTCAAACCATTTTCAACTTGTGAACCAGAGAGAAAGTTTTGAAAATTTTCTGAGGTTTTCTAAAGCCTGAAAATGGTACTTTTGCAGAGAATAATGGTTATCACTACTGATGATTGCTAAAAATCTTGCTCTTCTCTTTCAGAGTGAGTGAGAGGTACTATATATAGGCATATAGAATGCCATGTGCTGAAGGAATAAAAGAATCATTCTTTCAGGGACAAAAGGAATATTTTTAACAGAAATGGACAGCTGGATGTCCCTCATTGGTTTCAGTACTTTGTACTAATCAAATGAGGCCAGCTGCTCCTATTTTAGAACATTTCCAGCATAGACATTATCCTATTTCAAGATTACCACCCAATGTTATGCCCCCTTAAGTTCTTAGTTGTTCATTTAACACCCTAAAAGTCCTGGACATTTACAAACTAAACAAACAATTCTCTAATAGAATCCATAGGCAAACTGCATCAAATGGCATCAGTTTTTTTTTAAAAACTGAATAGGTTTAACATGAAATGAAATAAGAAACAATCCAAGGATTGAACAATTGAAACTTAAATTTAGCAAGTAACAACCATTGAATAACCTATTTCAACCTTTTGTGAGCACGTGATTTTTGCCCTATATGAATTACTCCCATAAATTCAAGACAAAATAATTTCTTTTCATTACTTGTAATTTTGTGGATTTTAGTAGCATTTTGTGTTAATTGTTTGCATTTGTCTCTGCATGGCTATTTTATTTAATTAATGGAAAATACAAAAATATGTTGCATTTACATTAAGGATTTAATTCTATATTTTAGGATTAATTAGCAAATTAGTTTTAAAAAAGGGGGAAATAACTTATTTTGCGCCTTTTAATGTTAGTTTTTGATGTTTGAAATTTGTTTTGGTTTTTAATTATTTGTGATAATTACTATTTAAAATTACTTAGTATTTTGATAGGCTAATTTGGTTTTATGATTTAATTTAGGACTTTATTCTTAATTTTGAAAAAAAAAAGAGAGTTAAAAGGAGAAATAAGAAGGAAAAAGGAAAAGAATGAAAAAGAGGTCTGATTTTGGGCTGATTCCTCAGGCCCAATTAATTTTTCCCCAAAACCCGCCCCAATAATAGCCCAAATCCACCCAAAGACCCGGTCTGCCCCATATAGCTAGTTAAATGACAGGGTTTTGAGTTATTTGGTCTAAATTTAATCCTGGCCGCCTCTTATACTTCATCCAACGGCCCCAAATGTTCCCCCATAATAGAATAAGATGGCCTGAAGATCCTTCAATTAACCTAAGACCAAACGAATCACCCCTTTCATCTCCCTCACTAAGTAAGCCTCCCCTGAGCGATTCAGCCATGGTCGCCGGTGGAAAGCTCCAACCACCACCAGAAATTGGCCATGCAACCATCACCCCTCCTTACACCTTAGTCCATCACTACTTCTCTCGAAATCCTGGCCAAATCGGACCAGTGTTGAATCTAAATCGAAGGAAGAAAATATTTCAAGTTTTCAAACTCCTATGAACGATATGGTTCGAAACATTTATTGACCGTGTGTTTTCTTCGAGAACAAATGGGTAATGTTTGTTTCGACTCAAATCGAAGCTGTAGAGTTCATCAAAGCTTTGTCTGGGCGATTTGAAGGTATCATTCTCATTTTTTTCCTCCGTCGTCTTCCTCGTCGATTTATTTATACAGGTTCTTGTTCTGTTTTGTCTCACTTCATCGTCATGTTTTTTTTATTTCTCATTTTTGTTTCTGTGTTAATTCGGATAGGAAATAGTTTTAGGTTAATCTTGGATTAATTCTGTTTAAAGGGGCTTAAAATTAATTATGTGTTCATAATCGTGATTAATTGTCCAACTTTTCTTGGGCCTTCATTTTGTTCTAATCGTCTGGGTCAGAGTTTTGGGGGTCTCAGAACACTCGTGGTTGATTAGAATCATTGGGCCCTCATTTTATTTGATTCTTCTCAAGAGCAGCCCACTTGTTTGGGGTTTTAAGTCATGGGGTCAATTTGAAGTAAAAAATAGAGGTTTTTGAAGGTTAGTTTAGAAATTTAGCTGGTAGAATCTTTGTTGTAATAGATTGGGGAGCCCCTAGAAGCTTCTAGTAGGGGTCCCTTTTGGATTTTCAGGAATATGATAGGTATTACTTGGGAACCAAGTCACAAAATAGGGGACTAAAATGCAATCTTAAAATCTGATGCTTTCCCTAATTACTTACCTATAAAGGCATCATTGCCTTGCCTTAGAGGTCAAGGTTTGAAGAGCTAAAAAAAATCTAAAATCAAGGCTGCCCAGTTTTACTATTTTAGGAAAAAGTTTTAGAAGCTAAAAATCAGAAACAAAGGCTTAGGAATTTCTGTTTCATCAAAGCAACTGAAGGTTAAAAGCAGGCTGGATCAGATGGGATTAAAAGGCTATTTTGGTTCATTTCTGGTTTGATCATGAGCACTGGATTTTAGAACATATCTGTACAAAGTTTTGCTGATTTACATTTGCTTTGAGATCATTTTTCCTTGATCATTCTCCTGGGTTGAATTGGCTGTTGTGGCTAAACCTGCAACTAACCCTCTTATTGTTGTTTTTGTATTGTAATCCAGGTACAACTTCTGATCCTTTGTGATGTAAATTTCAATATGAAGATGGAAAGAAAACACTGTTGGAACCTTGACATACAGCTCTTTTCTTTTAGTGATATTCATGTTTAATCATTTTGGACTCAAACATATAGTAAAGTAGTCATGTTTAGTCATGTTAATGTGAGGTTCATACATGAACTTGAATCTTTATATTACCCTATTTGAGCAATTGTTAGGTATTTGTAGTGTCTTTCAGGTCTGAAATTTGCTGTTCAAAATCTTAAGGTTTTCTATCCTACTGTAGATTAGCAGGGTGTCAGTTTGTTTGGTTAGAAAGTCTTAGCAATTAGCATGGTTCCACTTTGTCTGATTGTTGAATTATTGTAATTCATGTGTTGAGCATGCAGTAATCGTTATGCTTAGATTAAAAAAAAGTGATTTGTAAAGGTATTCAGTTGGATGTGTAAATTTTCAGAAGGATGTTGTGCTAAATCATAGTATAAAGGAGTAGCGTATGAGCAGGATGTTATTCTTGTAAATTGGCTAGTTCTTTAATAACTTGCAGTCAAGTTCCATGTTAGTTTAAGAGCCAGTAATTACAGGTTAATTTGTTGAATGGTTTGGTAATGGACTCGCAGGGATATGACCACTCTTGTGTCAGTAATTAAGAGACAGGTTTGGGTATAAGGTTGTCTCGTGAGTCTTGGGCCTATGGCCCAATTGGTTTAATATATGCTCTAGATTGTAATTTGACTAGCTTTAATAAATTACAGGTTGGGTTGTAGTAAGTAGGAGTTATAACCTTGGGGTTTGAACTAATGGGTAAGGATTTTTAACTCTTTAACTTGATTGGGCCTAGAAGTGTTAGCCCAAGAGCATGCCTTTCTATGATTACTCAGGGACTTGGATATTGGGCACACCTGGGGCGCAGTGGTATATGGGATACGCTTTAGCAAGGTGTTTATTTAATGGGTGGGTTCTTATGGGCCTAAATCTCAGGATGTCTCCTTTTAAAAATGGGTTCGCCCTTATTTCTGAACGGAGGCCTTGATGGGCTTATGCCTGTTAATAGGACTGGCAGCCTGAATGAATAACAAAGCTGACTTAGATACAAAAAATAATATTTCGTAGAATATCCTTTAAGGCCATTTAAAATACCAAGTGTGGTTACGTATACGTCCGCGTAACACAACTACACTTCTAAAAATAAAATCGGAGTATGTGTTCGTACAACTTCGGCCCAAAATCTTCTTAATAATAATTAAGCGTTATTAATTATGGACACGTTCGCGTGATATAATTTTTGATGCACCAAACGGGCGGGTATACGTACGCGTAACCCGTTTCAAGATAATTTTCTTAATTAAAAGTGGTGAAAGAAGCAAAAGCACATAGGTTTTAAAATCAGTAATTTAATAATTTCATAAGCCAAGTATGATCAAAGCGACCGTGCTAGAATTACGGAACTCGGGAGTGCCTAATACCTTCTCCCGGGTTAACAGAATTTCTTACCCGAATTTCTGGTTCGCAGATTGTATAACAGAGTCATTCTTTTCCTTGATTCGGGATTCACACCGGTGACTTGGGACACCATAAATCTCCCAAGTGGCGACTTTAATTTTAATTAAATAATCACGTTTCGATTGTCACTTCAAGTTGTAAATAACTCCCTTTATTATACCCTTCACGGGGTGTAGTAAGAAAAAGGAGGTGTGACAGCTCTGGCAACTCTGCTGGGGAATAAGGACACAAAACTATTTGTTCAGGGTTCAAGAATTTTGAGCTTGTTTTATGATTTTTACTTGGCTTATTTATTACTGATATTATTGTGCTAAATTCCATTTGTTTACCGCTTTAATATTTTTGCATTGTATATAATTGTCTTCTTACGCCACCCTTTGAGTTTTTTTGAAAATGGTGCATACGTTCGCGTAGCCCGCTTTTTCTAGAAAAACATACCAAATAGAGCGAGGCTGGGCAAGCGACAAGGCCGGGCAGACTTTAGTGCTCCCGGTACGTCGCCGCCTCCTCAGCCCCAATTGTCCGCTCGGGTACCCCATGTCTAGACCAAAACCCCAAGTTTTTAAACTTAGAAGAACACATCCTCATGTCAGATCCCAAGTAGGAGCGCTTACTTGCATCACGTGCATTTTTGACTTAGGGGACTCAACACAGGGGTTGGGTCCGTCTAGGACAGGTGCCCCAAATAACAGACCATTGCATTTTATGTGCTACGTGAGCATTTATTTGTTTTGGCTTGCATGCTGACCGGCTAAATAAGAAGGGAAAAGTGTGGAAAAAGCGAAGAAAAACAAAGAGAGAGGAAAAAGAGAGAGAAAAAGACCAAGAGTGATGTAGGAAAGGAGAAAACCCGGTTCTGAAAAAAACCCAATGCTTGAAAATACCCCGAAACTCTGCCGAATTTTTTTTTACAAAAATAGTCACGTCAAAAAACCAAATTGGCCGAACTATGCGGGTCTGATTCCCATCGGATATGGGATACGTAGGCAACCTACATAAGGTCCGGCCTTATTTTGAAAAAAAAAAGAGAGAAGTGAGGGAATCAAATAAATGCAGTCAGTCACAATAAGCTGATTCAGTGTTGGCAATGTTTTAAACCATTCTTACCGAGGTAGCCTTAGAATATTCTTCTGTTGTTGAAGGGCTATCTTTGTAAACGAATGGGAAAAGTTGAGAAGTGTCACAAAAATAAACCCTCCCCGGCCTCAAAATTCAGTTGGAATTGGGAAGGGGCCATATTTGCAAAGATAGCCATTTGGCTAAAATTGGCATATCAAGGAGGAAATAATGGTCTTTTTGTTTTCAAAACCAGAAACTTGTTTTCAAAAAAGGTCCATTAGAGTCAACCCTAACCCTACCTTTCTACAGGAACAAATGAATACTATCCAGGATCCGCCAAAAGTGGTTAGGGAGCAGGCTCTGATATATTTACGCATGTGGTGGGATGATTTGGATCAAGAAGGTCAGAAATGGGTGAAAGAACAATTTTGCGCTCTTATAGACATTTGGAAGATTAAGCTACGAGATGATCTGATCAAGGCTATGATAACTTTCCGGGACCCTGCTCCTAATGTTTTTCGCTTCTCAGACTTTGAGGTAACCCCTACCTTGGAGGAGATAGCCGGTTACATTGAGTTTGGACGAGATCTAAGGAAGCAACAACTTATATTTCCAAGGACTCCATCGGTGCACAAGTTTTTTGACCTTTTAAATATCAGCAAACAGACAAGTAAAAACTGGGTGAGCGAAGGATGTTGTGCTTTCCACTTCTTATACTTCAGGTTTGGTCATTCTGCTGGTTTTGAGACACATGAAAAGGGGTTGAGCAACAAGTAGGATAAGGGTCATTGGAAAATTCATCGCCGGTTTGCATTTATCGTGGCATTCTTAGGGATTATGGTCTTTCCAAATGAGAAGGGGACAGTTGATATTCTATGGCTAGAATTGCACAAATCCTCACTACCATGAAAGATCATACACTTGCCCTGCTGGTACTAGTAGAAATCTATCGTGCATTGACTTTGTGCAAAGCCGGGGCCCAAATCTTTGAAGGTTGAAATATCCTCCTACAAATGTGGATGATCGAGCATCTTTGCCACCATCCCAGATTCATGATTTATGGCTCGAGCCCAAATAACTTCATCACCAGTTATGAAGAGAGGGTAAAGGATTACAATGTGCCGGAAGGATTTGAAGCATGGGTGTCTCATTTGAAAGCTCTCAAAGCAATTCAAATTGAGTGGTCCATAGGATGGCTCCCGAAGACAGAAGCCATATACATGACTGCTGCTAAAGGCTACTTGAGAATAATGGTGGTGAAAAGTATTCAACCTTATGCACCACAGAGGGTCTTAAGACAATTGGGACGGTATCAGATTGTGCCTGAAGATGAAGATCTAAGTACTCAAGCCATAGAGTTGCATCCAGAAGCCACATTGCCCGAAGCTTTAGTTTAACAGGATTGGAATGGCTGCCGGTATCTTAAAAATGGCATCCAGGTACCAGATGTCGCAAAGGGAGAAGTGGATCCAAACTATGCTGCTTGGTTTGAGAAGAGGTCTTGTGTGAACACCGAGCCAAAACCCGAACCTGAGAGACCTGCCAAAAGACCTCATGTTCAAGCTTTTGATGACAAAATCCAAGAAAGAATAGGATGGGGAGAAAAGGAAAAGGCGTATCAAGATGAGATTCCTACCTTGAAAGAAAATCTGAGAAACATGGAATTTAACAATGATCTCCAGGCTCAGGAAGCCGAAGGTGAGAAAACAAGATTGATCCAAGAGAATGAAGCTCTCAAAGCCCGGGTGCGGAAAATGAAAATAGCAATTGACAACCTGGGGAGGAGTAAAAAAGACGAAAAGCTCATCTACAATCTTACCCAGAAAGCACGTGATTTCGAGGATGATTTACAGAAAACTGAAGTGGAGTTAGCAAATGCTCGGGCCAAGATAGCTAGGGATGCAAAGGAACGAGCCAGTTTTATCTGTCAGCTGAAGGAGAAATACGACAAGGGGATGGTAAGTATAAAGAAAAAGGTCAAGATCATTGAAAATGAAATGGCCAAGCAGGGAAGAGATTTCGAGGCCGAAAGGAAGCATTGTTATTCTTTATAACAAGGTTGGAAAATGATCTGCAACAATTTCAAAAATAGAGACATGCAGCTGAACAAACTTTGGAAGCTAGAACCCGGCAAATTGGAGATTTATTACGGGAGAAGGGTAGGATCCGTGAAAGGGTCACAGTGATTGCAGAGTACATTGTGGTAAAATGTCAGATATGTGAGGACCTGACCCAGACCACTTTCTTTGCGGCGGTCATGACATTTGTATAGCAGGTAATGAGAGATTTGGAAAGGCTTCAAATGGATCTTGCAGACGAGCCCACAGCAAAACCAAATAACACCCCAAGAGCCCCAGGAGTTTTCAAGGCTTTAATGTAGTTGCGATCTTTATTTGAGTCGGTACTTTTGTTTTGAGTCTGTTAAGTTGTTTTGAAGTCTGTTAGGTCTTTTGAATTGATCTTTTTTTTCTAAGTTTGTTTATTTCGAGTCTGTGAATCTTGAGTCCTTGTAGTCAAAGAGTTTGTTTTACGAAAAATTGAAAATCCCAAAAATATTTTGTTATCTTTTCATATCCCCAAGAACTACGCTTGGTCTGATTCATGCGGGGTCATAATACGTAGGAAATCTACATAGGATTTGACCGTAACCAAATAAAAAAAAGAATAGAAAAATGAAAAAAAAGAGGAAAAATAAGAGAGAAGAGCAAAGAAAAAGAGGGAAAGGCAAGAAACAAACAATGGAAAAACAAGAGGGAAGAATGAGAGTATAAAACAAAGAAAAGGCATGGCAAATAAAAAAAAGGGGGAAAAGAAAAAAGAAAAAGAGGGGAAAATAAGAGAGAAAAGCAAAAGAAAAGAGGGAAAGGCAAGGAACGAACAATGAAACAAGAGGGAAGAGTGATAGGATAAAGTGAAGAAAAGGCCTAGCAAATAAAGAAAAAGGAAAGCCGGGATGACGCATGCAGCCAAGCAAAGGCATAGTAGAAACGGTTAACTGCTTAGGTGCATTCATTCCCCAAAATGTGTTGTTGCCTATCTATTAATACTCTAACCGCTAACAAAGTTGTTGTTGATGATGAGTCCAGGTAGGTGGTTAGTTGACTGGCATTCTGGTAACCCATTCATACAACACCCGATCTAAGGACAAGTCAAAAATGGTCAACCAGGAGTTAGAGGCAAGCATCGTCGACCCGTCTAGGGAGGAGGAAGAATTGGATGTTAATGCGATGAAGGAGGAGATGCATAAGCTGAAACAACAAATGGCCGAGATGTACTAGGCCTGGTCAAAGGGACATCCACCACCGGCTTACCCTGCTAACTCTGCTTATATCCCACCGTTGGCTCAGGCTTAGGAGCTTCCTACTGTGAACTCATCTCCAGCCTTTCCTACTTACCAATAGTGCTATGGAACCACTTCCCAAACACCACCACCTCCACCAACCAAACAAATCCCATACCCTCCTCCGTCAGTCACCTATGTGTTTGTGGCATCACCACCTGCCGCATTACACAGATCCTCTAGTGAACCTTTGTTCCAAACCCATGATAACCACTATTACCCGCCAGAATCTACCTTCAAAACGCCAGAACTATGTTCTTGCACCCCTCGATTTTATCTCTCGGCTGAAACTGAGAAGCCTCCCAAGAACCCTGAGCAGGAGGAGTTGATTTGAAAGGGTCCAAAGTCTATTTGATGAAGTGAACACGGTAGAAATTGGGGAAGGTTCTAGTGACGAAGAAGTGCATTTTGTCAGGCCTAATGTGAAGATCAACAATTGGGAAGCTACTCCTCTTCCTATTCGAAGGGAGTTTTGGTAGTGGGTTTTGATTTTCTTTTAGTTGTCTGGATTATTCCAGGGTCTGTGATTTAGGTGCTACATCCCGTCCGTTTGAATGTGTTAAACCTTGTTCTCTTTCAATTTCAGTGAAATGCAATTTCCCTTCTTATTCATTCCTGATAGTTTCATTTTCGTTTTTCTTTTCTTTCTTGTACAGTTCTTTCTATACTGGTCTCAATGACATGACATGCATGAGGAATCTTCGGCCCAGTCTTAAAAGCCGATCTAATTCTGAAAAAATAATAATATAATAAATTTAGTATGATTGACAAATTGGAACATGACGATGATAAGTGGGTCAAAACCAGCTTGGAGCAATTGACTTTGATCGATGAGAAAAGATTGGCAGCAGGGTGTCATGGTCAATTGTACCAACAAAGAATGGCGAGAGAATATAGTAAGAAGGTGCATCCACGAAAGTTCAAAGTGGCTCAACAAGTGTTGAGACGTATTCTTCCACATCAGGCTGAGGCCAAAAGCAAGTTCGCCCCAAACTGGCGGGGGCCGTTCATTGTGATGAGAGTGTTGTCCAATGGTGCTTTGTATTTAACAGACATAGAAGTCAAGTATGTTGAAATGGCCATCAATTCCGATGTGGTTGAGAGGTATTATGTATGATTTTCTTTGGTTTAATTGTACTTGTTCGTACTCGGCATGTTTTGAAGATTGGAATGATGAAGGCATTTTGTTCTGCTATCTAAACATTTTACCCTTTCCTACCCCTTTGAGCCTTATTTATTTTCTTTCATACCCCTCTTTTGGAATCAGTAACAAAGATCATAAACACAAGCGTGGAAAGTAAGTGAAGGAAAAAGAGAAAGAAAACAATGAAAAGAGAGAGAAGAAAAGGAAAAGGAAAAGGGAAAGAGAAGAAAAGAAAAAAACAACAAAAAAACAAGAAAAGAAAAAAAAAGAAAAAAGAAAGAAGAAAAAGAAAAATAAAAAAACAACAAAAGAAGAAAAGGAAAAGAGAAAGAAAAGGAAATACCAACAGCAAAAGTAGTCACCGGAACTACGTTTGACTTGATCCCGAAAGGGTACGTAGGTAGCCTCTCTCTGAGGTTCAGTCACACCAAAATAAAAGTCCAAAAGTCCCCAAGGAAGAAACTGGGGCAGAAATTGTGGTTGTGCAAGAGATTTGATTCCGAAAGTTGTAATTTTGAATCCACATCGAATTATTTTTGAGCCTTTGATACCCTTTTTTTCTAACCTTATCCAAAAGCCCACATTACGGTCCAAAGAAAGACCTTCTGATCAGTCTTCAAAGAATGCCAAGTCAAGCAAGAAGAGGTGATTTATGTTAGGGACAACACTCTGGTCCAAGCAGAAAAATGTTAAAATGAGAGTCTTATTGGTGAAAACCCTCACGGGCACCGTAAGGCGAAGTGAGTTGAGAGAAATAAAAAATGAGAGAGTCTTATTGGTGAAAAACCTCACGGGCACCATAAGGCAAGGTGAGTTGAGAGAAATCAAAAATGAGATAGGTCTGTCAGTGAAAGCCGTTCAGGACACTACAGGTTGAATAAGGTTAAGGTTTGGGTTTAAGAAATCAGGTTATGGAATTCTGGGGCAACAAAGCGTGGCAATTAAAAGTTGATTGGTTGGATGGATTAGGCCGGTTAGTCCGAATGCATGGCATGATCATTGTTACCAGCTGCTCCACTCAGATAAGTCCTTTTCTCTTCTCCTTCCTCTTTATAAATCTTCCGGTTTTGGATTCTCTTTATCCTTAACTCTAAAGGTCATTGCATCTCATTCTTTTTTAGGTTACTCTTTAAGATGTTTCAATGTCGGTTTTGTTTAAAACAAAGATAAAAGGATGTCAAAGCTAACTACTAGTTTCCCAGCTGCAAAGCACAGCAGGGCCAGAATGTACCCCAAGATGTCAGGATGTAAGGTAAGACACAAAGGATCACCAAAAGTTTCGTCGGTGGATTGGCCAGATAGTTTTGTGGGGAGAGGCAAAGTTTCAGATAAAGGGGTCAAAAATGTAAAACAATAAGATGGGATAGAACACTCGAGCCATCAAAAGTCATGGGGATTTTGAAAGTCTGTCAGAAAGTCAAAGCGGTTCAAGGCAAGTTCAAGGAAGCAAGTCAAAGTAGAATGCAGCAGCGGAAGCGCATCCAGCGAGAATGCCATCAACTAACCACCATTTTTATATTAACAAGATTTTTCTTTGATTGAAATAAGGGCAGAAATTTTGTTGGTTTTATAGGAATTTGCCAAGGGGAAAGGACAAGCACCAAACAGCCACCAAACTGGGGCAGGAAATTTTCCATTTATTTCAAGTTTTAGCAATCAGGAGCCCGCCTGGAGAACAGAGACATTTATTTTAAGTTTTAGCAATCAGGAGCCCGCCTGGAGAACAGAGGCATTTATTTCAAGTTTTAGCAATCAGGAGCCCGCCTGGAGAACAGAGGCATTTATTTCAAGTTTTAGCAATCAGGAGCCCGCCTGGAGAACAGATGCATTTATTTTAAGTTTTAGCAATCAGGAACCCGCCTGGAGAACAGATGCATTTATTTCAAGTTTTTAGCAATCAGGAGCCCGCCTAGAGAACATCGTCATTTATTTTAAGTTTTAGCAATCAGGAGCCCGCCTAGAGAACAGAGGCATTTATTTCAAGTTTTAGCAATCATGAGCCCGCCTAGAGAATAGAGGCATTTATTTTAAGTTTTAGTAATCAGGAGCCCGCCTGGAGAACATAGCCATTTATTTCAAGTTTTAGCAATCAGGAGTCCGCCTGGAGAACAGAGGCATTTATTTCAAGTTTTTAAGAATCAGGAGCCCGCCTGGAGAACAGAGGCATTTTTTTCAAGTTTTAGCAATCAAGAGCCCGCCTGGAGAACAGATGCATTTATTTCAAGTTTTTAGCAATCAGGAGCCCGCTTGGAGAACAGATGCATTTATTTCAAGTTTTAGCAATCAAGAGCCTGCCTGGAGAACAGAGGCATTTATTTGAAGTTTTAGCAGTTAGGAGCCCGCCTGGAGAATAGAGGCATTTATTTGAAGTTTTAGCAGTCAGGAGACCGCCCGGAGAACAGAGGCATTTATTTCAAGTTTTAGCAGTCAGGAGCCCGCCCGGAGAACAGAGTCATTTATTTCAAGTTTTAGCAGTCAGGAGCCCGCACAGAGAACAGAGGCATTTATTTCAAGTTTTAGCAGTCAGGAGCCCGCCCGGAGAACAGAGGCATTTATTTCAAGTTTTAGCAGTCAGTAGCCCGCCTGGAGAACAGAGGCATTTATTTCAAGTTTTAGCAGTCAGGAGCTCGCCCGGAGAACAGAGGCATTTATTTCAAGTTTTAGCAGTCAGTAGCCCGCCTGGAGAACAGAGGCATTTATTTCAAGTTTTAGCAGTCAGGAGCTCGCCCGGAGAACAGAGGCATTTATTTCATGTTTTAGCAGTCAGTAGCTCGTCTGGAGAACATAGGCATTTATTTCAAGTTCTAGCAGTCAGGAGCCCGCCTGGAGAACAGAGGCATTTATTTCAAGTTTTTAACAATCAGGAGCCCGCCTGGAGAATAGAGGCATATTTCAAGTTTTAGCAATCAGGAGCCCGCCTGGAAAACAGAGGCATTTATTTCAAGTTTTAGCAATCAGGAGCCCGCCTGGAGAACAGAGGCATTTATTTGAAGTTTTAGCAATTAGGAGCCCGCCTGGAGAACAGAGGCATTTATTTCAAGTTTTAGCAGTCAGGAGCCCGCCTGGAGAACAGAGGCATTTATTTCGAGTTTTAGCAGTCAGGAGCCCGCCTGGAGAACTGAGGCATTTATTTCAAGTTTTAGGAGTCAGGAGCCTGCCTGGAGAACAGAGGCATTTATTTCAAGTTTTAGCAGTCAGGAGCCCGCCTGGAGAACAGAGGCATTTATTTCAAGTTTTAGCAGTCAGGAGCCCGCCTGGAGAACAGAGGCATTTATTTCAAGTTTTAGCAGTCAGGAGCCCGCCCGGAGAACATAGGCATTTATTTCAATTTTTAGCAGTCAGGAGCCCGCCCGGAGAACAGAGGCATTTATTTCAAATTTTAGTAGCCAAGAGCCTGCCCGGAGAACAGAGGCATTTATTTCAAGTTTTAGCAGTCAAGAGCCCGCCCGGAGAACAGATGCATTTATTTCAAGTTTTAGCAGTCAGGACCCGCCCGGAGAACAGAGGCATTTATTTCAAGTTTTAGCAGTCAGGAGCCCGCCTGGAAAACAGAGGCATTTATTTCATGTTTTAGCAGTCAGAAGCCCACCTGGAGAACACAGGCATTTATTTCAAGTTTTAGCAATCAGGAGCCCGCCTGGAGAACAAAGGCATTTATTTCAAGTTTTTAGCAATCAGGAGCCCGCCTGGAGAATAGAGGCATTTATTTTAAGTTTTTATCAATCAGAAGCCCGCCTGGAGAACAGATGCATTTATTTCAAGTTTTAGCAATCAGGAGCCCGCCTGGAGAACAGAGGTATACATTTCAAATTTCAGCGGTCAAGAGTCACTCGGAGGAAGAGCAGAACATCTTAGATCATGATTCAAAGCAGCAACAAAAGAATTACGCCGGGAGAATACAAGTTCACAAGGCAACGAAAGCAACAAGATCAAGTTTTAAGACATAGCTAGGACTTTTGTAATTCATAGATCATAGCTTAGTTTAGCTTCTTTTTATTTTGGACACGATATAATAAGGGGGTTCAGTAAGCAGTAGCAGCAGCAGCAACAACAACAACTGTGAAACCACAGCTTCATGGTGGTCCCAGCTACCAGACCCTCCCGAACTATACTGACCTAATTCCTTTTTAGCCGGGGATATGTAGGCAGCCTCCGAAGCAGGGTGCGGTCAAATCTTTCAAAATGCTTCACACAAAGTATTCAAATGGGCAAAAATAGCTCGTATTCGCTCACTTATCTTTGCACGAAAACTCTTCGTGTTTCCGATCAAAGAGGGAAAGCTGTGAGCACGTGATTTTTGCCCTATATGAATTACTCCCATAAATTCAAAACAAAATAATTTCTTTTCATTACTTGCAATTTTATGGATTTTCGTGATATTTTGTGTTAATTGTTTGCATTTGTCTGTGCATGTCTATTTTATTTAATTAATGGAAAACACAAAAATATGTTGCATTTACATTTAGGATTTAATTCTATTTTTTAGGATTAATTAGCAAATTATTTTTTAAAAAAAGGGGGAAAATAACTTATTTTGCGCCTTTTAATGTTAGTTTTTGATGTTTGGAAGTTGTTTTGGTTTTTAATTATTTGTGATAATTACTATTTAGGATTAATTAGTATTTTGATAGGCTAATTTGGTTTTATAATTTAATTTAGGACTTTATTCTTAATTTTCAAAAAAAAAGAGTTAAAAAGAGAAATAAGAAGGAAAAAGGAAAAGAATGAAAAAGAGGTCTGATTTTGGGCTGATTCCCAGGCCCAATTAATTTTTTCCCAAAATCCGCCCCAGTCCTAGCCCAAATCCACCCAAAGACCTGGTCTTTCCCATATAAGGCCGCCTCTTATACTTCATCAAACGGCCCCAAATGTTCCCCCATAATCAAATAAGATGGTCTAAATATCCTTCAATTAACCTAAGACCAAACGAACCACCCCTTTCATCTCCCTCACCAAGTAAGCCTCCCCTGAGCGATTCAGCCATGGTCGCCGGTGGAAAGCTCCAACCACCACCAAAAATTGGCCATGCAACCATCACCCCTCCTTACACCTTAGTCCATCACTACTTCTCTCCAAATCTTGGCCAAATCGGATCAGTGTTGAATCTAAATCAAAGGAAGAAAATATTCCAAGTTTTCAAACTCCTATGAATGATATGGTTCGAAACGGATATTGACCGTGTGTTTTCTTCGAGAACAAACGGGTAATGTTTGTTTCAACTCAAATCGAAGCTGTATAGTTCATCAAAGCTTTGTCTGGGCGATTTGAAGGTATCATTTTTATTTTTTTTCTCCGTCGTCTTCCTCGTCGATTTATTTATTCGGGTTCTTGTTATGTTTTGTCTCCTTCATCGCCATGTTTTTTTATTTTATTTCTCATTTTTGTTTCTGTGTTAATTCGGATAGGCAATAGTTTTAGGTTAATCTTGGATTAATTCTGTTTAAAGGGGCTTAAAATTAATTTTGTGTTCATAATCCTGATTAATTGACCAAGTTTTCTTGGGCCTTCATTTTGTGCTAATCGTCTGGGTCAGGGTTTTGGGGGTCTCAGAGCACTCGTGGTTGATTAGAATCCTTGGCCCTCATTTTATTTGATTCTTCTCAAGAGCAGCCCACTTGTTTGGGGTTTTAAGTCATGGGATCAATTTGAAGTAAAAAATAGAAGTTTTTAAAGGTTAGTTTAGGAATTTAGCTGGTAGAATATTTGTTGTAACAGATTGGGGAGCCCCTAGAAGCTTCTAGTAGGGGTCCCTTTTGGGTTTTCAGGAATATGATAGGTATTACTTGGGGATCAAGTCACAAAATAGGGGATTAAAATGCAATCTAAAAATCTGAGGCTTGCCCTAATTACTTGCCTATAAAGGCATCATTGCCTTGCCTTAGAGGTCAAGGTTTGAAGAGCTAAAAAATTCCAAAAATCAAGGCTGCCCAGTTTTACTATTTTAGGAAAAAGTTTTAGAAGCTAAAAATCAGAAATAAAGGCTTAGGAATTTCTGTTTCATCAAAGCAACTGAAGGTTAAAAACAGGCTGGATTAGATGGGATTAAAAGGCTATTTTGGTTCATTTCTGGTTTGATCATGAGCACTGGATTTTGGAACATATCTGTTCAAAGTTTTGCTGATTTACATTTGCTTTGAGATCATTTTTCCTTGATCATTCTCCTGGGTTGAATTGGTTGTTGTGGCTAAACCTGCAACTAACCCTCTTATTGTTATTTTTGTGTTGTAATCCAGGTACAACTTCTGGTCCTTTGTGATGTAAATTTCAATATGAAGATGAAAAGAAAACACTGTTGGAACCTTGACATACAGCTCTTTTCTTTCAGTGATATTCATGTTTAATCATTTTTTACTCAAACACATAGTAAAGTAGTCATATTTAGTCATGTTAATGTGAGGTTCATACATGAACTTGAATCTTTAGATTACTCTATTTGAGCAATTGTTAGGTATTTGTAGTGTCTTTTAGGTCTGAAATTTGTTGTTCAAAATCTTAAGGGTTTCTATCCTACTGTAAATTAGCAGGGTGTCAGTTTGTTTGGTTAGAAAGTCTTATAAATTAGCATGGTTCCACTTTGTCTGATTGTTGAATTACTGTAATTCTTGTATTGAGCATGCAGTAATCGTTATGCTTAGATTTAAAAAAAGTGATTTGTAAAGGTATTCAGTTGGATGTGTGAATGTTCAATAGGATGTTGTGCTAAATCATAGTATAAAGGATTAGCGTATGAGCAGGATGTTATTCTTGTAAATTGGCTAGTTCTTTAATAACTTGCAGTCAAGTTCCATGTTAGTTTAAGAGCCAGTAATTACATGTTAATTTGTTGAATGGTTTGGTAATGGACTCGTAGGGATATGACCACTCTTGTGTCAGTAATTAAGAGACGGGTTTGGGTTTAAGGTTGTCTCGTGAGTCTTGGACCTATGGCCCAATTGGTTTAATATCTGCTCTAGATTGTAAATTGGACCAGCTTTAATAAATTACAGGTTTGGTTGAATTAAGTAGGAGTTATAACCTTGGGGTTTGAACTAATGGGTAAGGATTTTAAACTCTTTAACTTGATTGGGCCTAGAAGTGTTAACCCAAGAGCATGCCTTTCTATGATTACTTAGGGACTTGGGTATTGGGCTCACCTGGGCCCAGTGGTATATGGCATAACGCTTCAGCAAGGTGTTTATTTAATGGATGGGTTCTTATGGGCCTAAATCTTAGGTTGTCTCCTTTTAAAAGGGTGCTCGCCCTTATTTCTAAACGGAGGCCTTGATGGGCTTATGCCTGTTAATAGGCCTAGCAGCCTGAATGAATAACAAAGCTGGACTTAGATACAAAAAATAATATTTCGTAGAATATCCTTTAAGGCCATTTAAAATACCAAGTGTGCTTGCGTATATGTCAGCGTAACACAACTACACTTCTAAAAACAAAACCGGAGTATGCGTTCGCGCAACTTCGGTCCAAACTTTTCTTAATAATAATTAAGCATTATTAATTATGGACACGTTCGTGTGACATGATTTTTGATGCACCAAACGGGCGGGTATACGTACGCGTAACCCGTTTCAAGATAATTTTCTTAATTAAAAGTAGTGAAAGAAGCAAAAACACATAGGTTTTAAAATCAGTAATTTAATAATTTCATAAGCCAAGTATGATCAAAGCGACCGTGCTAGAACCACGGAACTCGGAAGTGCCTAACACCTTCTCTCGGGTTAACAGAATTTCTTTCCCGAATTTTTGGTTCGCAGATTGTATAACAGAGTTATTCTTTTCCTCGATTCGGGATTCACACCAGTGACTTGGGACACCATAAATCTCCCAAGTGGCGACTCTGATTTTAATTAAATAATCCCGTTTCGATTGTCACTTCAAGTTGGAAATAACTTCCTTTATTATATCCTTCACGAGGTATAGTAAGAAAAAGGAGGTGTGACACCTTTGAAGTGATTAAGTCAACCAATTAACAGTGAATCGAATGATACTAACATGCTGATTTCAAATTCATTGAACACAAACAAACCCAAATTGAAAAAAAAAAAATGGAACCCTAATGACCTAATGGCAAACTCAAACATTACCCCCAAAACAAATTGACTATCATTAACGATTAAGCACAGAATCTAATTAACAAACTTAAAACCAGAAACCCTAGTCATGCAATTAAACAAAACAAGTTCATGAAGAACGAAACGAGAGAAAGAAGAGGAGAAGATCAAAGGGAAACAAACAAAACAAGGTAGAAAAGAAATACCCTTGCTTGCTTCAAACGGAAACTTTTCATGAACTTGAACAGCCTCTTTAAATAAAGAAATGAACCTTTAACTATCATTAATTGATTGCCCTTAACAAGGAACAATCGATTAATAACGGTTTGGGGTTCACCCGACCACGTACTGACCAAGAAAAGAAGAGGGCGAAAACCTAGGGCTTTTCCAGAATCTAAGATTTGAAATTCAACCAAATTGGGGCTGATTCAAGGGGGCTAAGGGTGGTTTGAGGTTCAGGTAGGGGCAAGGACTATAGGGTGTTAATTTGGGATGGGTTGGAGGAGTTAGGGTTTTGGTAGCGAAATTTTGATTTGAGATTCGAGGGTTTAGGCTGGGATTCAAGGGAAAATAATTGGAGACATGGACTAAGGAGGTAAAGGGGGTTCAGGGTGTGAATTTGGGGAGATTTGGGACACCGGAACCGCCTTGAGGTGATATCCGGTGAGTGGTTTGCGGCGGAGGCTATGAGGGAACGAAAGGCGGCTAGGGTTTTCATCTTTAGAGAGAATAGAGATGAAGTAAGAGGGGTAATGGGGGGCTAGTCTCCGTTCAGACAGTAATATACCAAGTGGGAAGTCAGTTCCCATCCGTTTGATCAAGCAAAATCAACGGATGGGATTTAATGGCGTCGTCTGGTATAAGGAGTGGCTGGACCGGGTATAAAATATTTTGGGCTTGGGTTTCGGTGGTTTGGGAATGGATCTTGGCCAGATTTAGGTGTAAAATTGACCCAATTTCAAAAACAAACCCCTTTTTCTTCAATTCTTTCTTTTATTTCTAATTTCTTTTCCTTAACCTTTTAATTTAAAAATCCCAAAATTAAAAATCCTAAATTATCTAAAAATATAAAATTAAATTAATTAACTATTTATTATAATTATAAAAATAACTTAATCCTAAATTAAAAGAGAAACATCAATAACCTAAAAATAAAAGGAAAAAATGTAAAAATGAAGTATTTTTTGTGATTTTTATTTTATAAAATAAATAATTACTGATTAATCCTAAAAAAATATAAAAATAAATCCTAAATGCAATGCATGATATTTTGATATTTTTCATGATTTAAATAAAAATAAAACATGCACAGAAATGCAAATAATTAAGAAAATTGTACAAAAATTCCCAAAAATGCAAATAATTAATAGAAAAATCTATTTTCTTGGGATTTTATAGGAGTATTTCGTATAGGACAAAAATCACATGCTCATAGTTAGTGGCTACGTGATTAAACATTCTGATTAAATTCTTAAGCACGAACAATAGTGACCAAAAAAATCTACAATGTTCTCAAAATAATTGTCGATATATTATACTTAATCAGTATATATTTTTGAGAAATTTGTAGAAACCACTATGTTTTAGTGATTATTAGCTTGCTATAGCTACATGAATACAGTAACAAAATTCGGCGAAAACAGCGGAGTCCAGCTAAGTAGAGAATGTATTCGACTGTATTCGCGAGATGTATTCGTGAATACAATAAAGGAATTTGAGAAAAAAGGTCTTTAACTGTTTAAAAATGGTAAGTGAATTAATTAACACGATAGACTCCTAATATAACTCAACAAACTCAATTATAACATATAAAATTTGTATTTTCAGTTATAGAAAAGATTCTCAACCGAAAAGCAATCTTCAGAGATTCAATCTGTCCTTTCTTTTTTTAGTGGTATCTTTACTAAAATATTTTTTAGTGGTCTCTTTACATAGATTTATATATTAAAATTATATAATTACATTGAATATAGTTAAATACATAAAAATACATTAAATACATAAAGTATAGCAAGTCATCTACAGTTAAAAAACATATGAATACATATTGCAGATACATTTTAATACATAAATTATATTAATTAAAAAATATATGAATATATTCGACAGTGAATACAATGAAATACATGGAATACAGCGAGATACATTGAAATACAATGAGAGAAAAGACAGTGAATACAATGAAATACATGGAATACAGTAAGATACATTGAAATACAATGGAAAAAAATAGTGAATACAATGAAATACATGGAATACAGTCAGATACATTGAAATACAATAAATAAATAAAAAAGGTAACAGACTCTTCAAGTTGCGCAGCCTAAAACTCCGCCCCCAATCAACCGATATCCTGGCCACCGCCATGTGGACCGTCGCCGCCGGTTAAATGAAGACAGTTGTTGAAGAAGCACAAATTTAAAGGATCGAACAGAAATTAGATACAAAACTTCTACAGATCTCACAAGGCAAACATAAACGATCAATGCAAAATCAAGTTAATCTTCTGGCTTTAGGAGTTACGTATTCTCTTATAACCAAATATTTGCGAATAAAAAAAATGATGGATAAAATCATGAACCAGAGAAACAAAAGTAGACATTAACCAAGTCCATTGTACGAGGCCACAACAATACCTAACAAAGTCCCTTTTATTTTCAATTTCTTTGACCATATTGCTCTCACAACCCATTTTGGAGTCGAAAAATAGTCTATAAATATAGAACAATCAATGCAAATCTAAGAAAAATTTAGAATATGTAACACAACTGTGTGAAAGAAATCATTGACCGGATGAGGGGGTTAGGGGTGACATGACACAACAAGGAAGGGGGAAGTGGTCACGGGTCGGATCTCTTGTTGGTGGAACACAGCCCCTGCTAGGGTTTTTAAAAGCATGGGAGAAAAAAATCAGGGGAAAAAGAGAAGAAAGAGGAAAGAGAAAGGAGGAGAGAGGGAAGATAGAGGGAGAGAGAAAAATAATATACAGCGTATTTAATGGCTTAAAAGTAGAAAGTGGCCATAAATAGATATTTTTCTATAAAAATTAAAAGGTTGCTATAAGAGATAATTTTTTAAAAGGATATTTATTTATAATAAATAAGGTATAAACCTTTGCTATAGAAGGTAAAATTTTCGATATTTTTTGCATATTTAGTTAGTAGCTGCAAATTGTAGTCATTATTTTTGGTATGATTGGTCAAATGTTGTAAAAGCCCGACAAATAAAGTAGGACAAAGGTACAGAAAAAAGCGTAAAAATAGCATGGTCTAGCCAATTTTCGGACTGATCATTCAAAAATAGCCAATATTTATCAAGTCAATAAAAAATAACCATTATTTTGCTGCAACATAGACCGGTCCAGCATAATATACTGGAGTTCGGTGCACCTGTGTATGAACTTCCAGCATATTATGCTGGAACTCCAAGACACGAAAAGTTCCAGCATAATATACTGGAGTTCGGAGCACCTGTGTGTGAACTTCCAGCATATTATGCTGGAACTCCAAGACACGAAAAGTTCCAGCATAATATACTGGAGTTCGGAGCACCTGTGTGTGAACTTCCAGCATATTATGCTGGAACTCCAAGACACGAAAAGTTCCAGCATAATATACTGGAGTTCGGAGCACCTGTGTGTGAACTTCCAGCATATTATGCTGGAACTCCAAGACACGAAAAGTTCCAGCATAATATACTGGAGTTCGGAGCACCTGTGTGTGAACTTCCAGCATATTATGCTGGAACTCCAAGACACGAAAAGTTCCAGCATAATATACTGGAGTTCGGAGCACCTGTGTGTGAACTTCCAGCATATTATGCTGGAACTCCAAGACACGAAAAGTTCCAGCATAATATACTGGAGTTCGGAGCACCTGTGTGTGAACTTCCAGCATATTATGCTGGAACTCCAAGACACGAAAAGTTCCAGCATAATATACTGGAGTTCGGAGCACCTGTGTGTGAACTTCCAGCATATTATGCTGGAACTCCAAGACACGAAAAGTTCCAGCATAATATACTGGAGTTCGGAGCACCTGTGTGTGAACTTCCAGCATATTATGCTGGAACTCCAAGACACGAAAAGTTCCAGCATAATATACTGGAGTTCGGAGCACCTGTGTGTGAACTTCCAGCATATTATGCTGGAACTCCAAGACACGAAAAGTTCCAGCATAATATACTGGAGTTCGGAGCACCTGTGTGTGAACTTCCAGCATATTATGCTGGAACTCCAAGACACGAAAAGTTCCAGCATAATATACTGGAGTTCGGAGCACCTGTGTGTGAACTTCCAGCATATTATGCTGGAACTCCAAGACACGAAAAGTTCCAGCATAATATACTGGAGTTCGGTGCACCTGTGTATGAACTTCCAGCATATTATGCTGGAACTCCAACACACGAAAAGTTCCAGCATAATATACTGGAGATTCAAGCAGTTATGTATGAACTTACAACATATTATACTGCACCGATATACTTTGTTGGAACTCCAGTATATTATGCTGGAGTGCTAGTGTACTTGTGCTGGAACTCCATCATATTATGCTGGAGTTCCAGCATTCTTATCCTGGAACTCCAGCATAATATACTGGCGTATTTTTCGGGTTTTGAACAGTATTTTTGCCCAGATTTATTTTTACATGAAAAGTAGCTAAATTTCGATTACTTTTAAAATTGGATTATTTTTGAATGACCACTTATAAATCTGGCTATTTTTGAATTTCTGCCGAAAAAAGCTTGGTTAGTTGGCGGCCTAGACCGAGTATAGTCCAGGCCCATTAATTCTCAGCCGAAATTGGCCCAAAATTCGGAGGATGGAGGACTATATATAAGCCAGCTCACGAATTTAGTGCTCATTTGCTGAACTCGCACAGAAACGCATATTCATTCTCCATTAGAGCAGTGATGAGTCGAGGAGGATTCAACGATTCGAGATCACTTTCAAATACTACAAGCTTATCGACGTCATGTATTTTCTCATTTTCTCGAACTCGCTCTTTTACAATATATGTGTAAAAAGGATCAGCAATTTGTTTTGCTTAAATATAGCAATTCGTATAGTTTTATAAATTTGATTTGATAAGTCTGAAGAATGATAACTGACTTTTTTGTTACGACGATTTTTAGTTTTTTCTCTCTGTTTGTTTGAATTTTGAATGAAATACGTCTGTAATTTACGTAGTTCTGAATTTCGGGATTTGATTTAACGAACTTGAAGTAGAATTCTGAGTACTAACTCTATTTTCAAGTAATTTCTTGTCAATTTTATTAGAATAATCTAAAATACATCTCAAAACGTGAATGTTGTACTTCCAGTTATATAAATTCAAAAACTGGCATATTATTCTACGTATCTAATAAATTTGATTAATATTTTGGTACGAAAAGTGGTGTATCAGCTTTAATTTTTAAATCTTGAATGATTTGTAAGGTTATATTCACTTTGTACATGGCAATTTTGATCTTGTGATATGCAGATTTTAGAGGCTTGATAAATATCGCAAACTACTGTGTTTTAGGCATTATTTGATGCATGTATAATTATTAACTGCCATAAGTTGCATTTTAGAAGTTTTTGTCTTAGTATATGTTAGGATGTTGTTGGATTGAACACTAACATCGATGTTTGGTGCTTAATTGTTTAGAGGAAAAATATTTTAACAGTTATAAACAAATTGCTTGAATATCTTCATTTGCTTATTCTTATCTTTGAATGATTAAGATCTATAGTTCTCATGTCCTGAAGAAAACTTTTATTTGCTTTCTTGCTCTTTCCACGTAAAACAATATTTATACTTCAACTATCTATGATGTTAAGGAGAATATGTATTTCACAAATAAGTTCTTACAAGGTTTTTGCAGTTCTTATCCCCAGGGAACAATATTTGCAAGTTTTTTTGATAAATAATATTTCCAGATGCTTCAATTGTTCTAGATTGTTGTTTTAACTGTAAGGATCAATGGCACTGCAATTCGAATGTAAATGTCTTACATTACCATCGACCATCAACTCTTGCAAGTTGCAATGGCGTTTGTGTGATGAGTAGCACATGGACGGATTCGAAAGTAAATGTCTTACCTTACCATCGACCATCAACTCTTGCAGGTTGCAATGGCGTTTGTGTGATGAGTAGCACATGGAGAGATGCACAGAACCCGTCCTTTCTCAATTTCATCTCTCGCTTTCTCAATGAAAGTTCTTACCGTTTAAATATTCTTCCAATTGCACCAGTAACTACTCTTTTCAGCTGTGGTGGTCTTCTTATAAATTCTTTTTTCAGCTGTGGTGGTCTTCATATAAATTCTTTCTTTTGCAAATGGCAGTAATAACATTTCCTATTCACAGGATTTTATCTTTATCTTTGGTGGTTTGTCAGTTGCTTTCATGTTTGTGACCAATTGGGATGTCATCGACAAGGAATCTGTCTTTAGAAAGTAAACGTGCTCTGTATCTCTCAAAATCCAATTTTGTAATTTATCAAAAATTGAAAAGTTTGTGACTTGATGTAGAGCTGAGAAAGTGAAGGAGCAGTTTGCAAGCTTCTATGTGGTTATCACCCTCCCTTCAAAGGAACAGAATGATTCGTTCATACGCTTCTATTTCAAGTGAGTCAAATTTAACTTCGCCTTCTATGTGTAATCTCTATATCAAGGTGTTGCTTAATTTGAAGAACTTGGATAATCTCTTGATTTTTTTGAAGGTATGGAGGGCAACCTGGAGGGCCAACATTTGTTCCTGTGCGAGACTTTGAGATGGGCTTTGAAAAAATTGTGAAGATAGCACATTCTCGTGGGGGTAAGATGTCAATGCTCCCAAGCTGAACAAAAGAAACTTAATTGTATATTTACTGCCATAAGTATCTGTTGCAGTGTGCAAACGACAGGATGTATTGGCAAAATTAAAAGCTGAGGTAAAGGGTTGATAGCTTTCCAGTCTTCTGACTGATAGCCAAGTGTTTTCTTGTGACCCTGAGACATTTTGCCTTGCTGTTAGAAGGAAAAATCAGTACAGGCAATGGAGATTTACCAACAAGTGGTTACATCAATCCCTGGAGTTGACAGCCATGATGCAAATGTGGTATTTTATTTAATGCTTTTCCCATTTATATTCCATCGGATGCCTTGTACCATGATAAACCTTATTATAGCGAATCCTTTTCTCGATTACCTGTAAGTTTGTGCAGAATCATAGTATCACCTTTTCTCTCAATCTATGATTCATATGTTGAACCATATTAATTTGGCAATTTCAGAGTTTTCTTCCATATGTTTGTGGACTGTAAGGTCAGTTTTTAGGTCAACAATATCAAATATGTCATTTTAGTTATTTGTCATTTATTTTGTATGAAAAGCCTGAGCCAAATCGGGGATTGTATCTGTACCATCCAGGCGTGAAACATGCAACCGGTATTACTTGACTAATGAGTTTTGAGTTATGACAACCTTTGAAATAAACCACAATTGGGTCAAATAAATAAAGTATTTAGTGTTTGAAATACCTTTTATCCTTAGTCTTACAAATTCTGATGCAAAAGCCTGAAGTAATTGATGTTGCTGCATTTTCACAATGATGCTGATACATGAATGAACACATCCCACTAATGATCCTTCTTGTCACTTCTATATTGCATATGTATTCTATGACATACCAAAATTATGGCCCCTTTTCTTGTTTATAATATGTGCTTTAAAGAATGATAGTGTCGCATTATCAATTACACATATTTATCTGTCCAGATAGTTGTAGTCACTCTTTTCTCTTCTTTTGTCTGTTTCAGCTTTATCAAACTATTGGTTCAATTGAAGCAATAGCTAAGTCATCAAAGGAATACATTCTGGAAACTACTGATCTCTCACCCACGACAGCTGAGACAATCACAAGGTTTTTCAGGGATCCAAAGTTTTATCTTGGTCCCAAAATTGGCTGAGTTATACTTTTAATTCTAGAGAATTCAGAGTCATGCACCCTGCAGAAGTGACTTTAGATATCTAAAAAACAGGTGGAAGTCGAATGAACAGAAATCAGAAGGCTCTTCAAAACTTTCTTCTCTTACTTTCGGAAATATGATCATATATTTGTGTTAAGTTGCTCTAAATTTACGGAATTCCTTTAAAGAAGATCAGAATTACATCTGTATGTTGATGTTTGGTTTCTTCTCTTTCTTGTCTGAATTTCTGGTCCTTCATATGGCTAAATCCCACAAAGAACCTGGTTTTAGCGACAGGTCTCAAGCATTTATGATTAAGTTTCCCAAATAATGAATGATCATCTGCAAAGGATAAGTGCTGAACTTTTGGCTCTCTTCTTTTGAAGGGGTAAAATTCGGAAAATCGAGGTGAATTCCTTTATTGAGAGTTGCCTCCACATTTCGTATTGATAGTTTAACAATTTTAATCAGTGCAAGAATTGAAGAATGATAGAAAGGAGTCATTGCTTGAAAGAATTCTATGGAGAAGGCACCAGAATTTTTTTTGCGTATTTTATTCAATTGTTGTACAGATATTTATTCAGATAAAAGGAATCAAAATTTGTTATGCTACTGTACATGTGTATTCTTTCTATTAGTCTAGTCCTAACTAATTATATAACTGTGCAAGAATATAAAAAATAAATTATCTGTACTGACACGTGCTCACATGCACAAAAATGAGAATCCTAAGTTTGCAGCTATGTTGAATCAACGGTGTTGATTAAATGATTCCATATGAGATGAACGCTTGTGATTAAAACTTTTGCTCTGATTTGGACGGCCGAGATCTGTTAAATTGTGAGAGAATAAAAGACTTTGGTTGTTTCGACCAAAGTCATCTTCATTTGGACAAACCCCTAAATCCTTTCTCTCATCTGAAATCTTTTCCTCATTTTCTTCTGTATCTAAGATTGCCATAGTGGATGTTGAATAATCAGCTCCAACACCTCCCCCCCCCCCCCCC
>MU736212.1:107883-119805 GCA_026770625.1 Nicotiana glauca
CCCCCCCCCCCTTTCTCTTCTTCTTCAAACCCCTCCAGCAGCCATAACAACCAACAACCCTCCAGCAGCCATAACAACCATCGTACCCGAGCACCAGTCGACCACCAACCATCCATGGCTTCCCTCCTTCTTCATCTTCTCCAGACCACCCAAGCTCCAGTCGCGAGCTCCAGCCATCCATGGTTGTCCGTCAACTTCTGCTTCAACAGCCCGTCGTGGACCATCCTCACGACCACCTTCATTCTGTCGACCACCTGAAACAGCCTCACTCCGTCGACCACTCTCAGTCATCGCCCAAACAACCATAAGCCCCGTCGTTTCTTCGCCATTAACGACCCCTCATCGTCTTCAACAAAAGCCACCATCTCGCTCACCAAAACACCCCCCATCGTTCGTCGCCGTCACGTCAAACCACCTCCCTTCGTCGTTGTCCAGTCAGCTCACGAGCAATAGCCATTAACGCCTAAACCATGAACCAGCTCCAAACGACCAGCAGTCACGTCGGGTTCCGCCATGTTCGTCGTCAGTCATTTTCGTCTATTTTCGTCGTCGTCGTCTTCAGTTGTTCACTGCTCATCATTTGTTTTGAGACGTTCGTTGTCCGAACAGATTTTGTTGACGTCGAAGTTGAAGTCTTCGTCCGAGATTTTGGTTCGATGTTGTTGATTTCATTTAAAGTCGTATCAATGTGCAGTTGTAATTGTTGATTCATTTCGGTTCAATTGGAAAGCAACCCAGGTTTATCTATTTCCCATTTTTAACTTGTTGCTTGATTTTTGTGGTGATAGGCATGATGTTTATCCATTTCTGTGTATTTGATAATTGGAAAACTAGATAATTAGAATTGCTAGATTTCATGAGTTGATATTAACTGATGCTTGTGTTTTGGGCTGTATAAATTCAGGTATTCCTGTAATGGTTTGGTATTTTTAGTTCAAATGGTTTCATTTTGTGTGTTGTTTGTTTTCCTTCTCTTTGTTGTTTGTCATATAAATTCAGTTCACATTTCGATTCAATTAATTGTGATTCATACTGTTTCAACTTGTTCAGTTTGTTGATTCATCATACTATTGGTTTCTTGCTCATTCATTTGTGTCCAAGTTAACCAGGATTGGTTCCCAATATGGTTAGTTTATTCCCTATGATCTCATGTTGTATGATTCAATCTGAGTTCATGAGATTAATTGTTGAATTTGATTAGGAATTTGGTTATAGCTGTAGTGATTTGGTGTTTAATTAGGAATCAGTTTTGGTCAGTTGATAGTTGTGTTACAGATTGAACGGATGGGGGTAGAACAATAATTTTAGTAATCTCAGGGGTAATTTGGGAATAGAAAACTTAAAGAATTGTTTATGTTGAGTGTTTTGTCCACTAATCACTAATAATATTAAAATAAGGCATTGTTTAATACATAGTGGGGAACAAGACATAGTGGTATGAGGAGGTGTTAAAAGAAGTAATTAAATATGTTACTCATGCTTTGAATTAATTAATAGAGTTGGACAAATGGTAGTGGGGGACAAACGAATTCAAAATGGCACAAGACACATAGTAGTGGGGCTGTAAGGGAATATCATGGGCAAGAATTTTCTGAATTGTTTAACTATCCCAAGTAAAGGGGCTGGTCTGGTTTGTTGTATAAATAGAAGGGACTTAGGACAGAGTTGGGGGTGGCTTTGGAAATCATCTTTGAGAGGTCACATTGGAGAATAGCATAAGTCTTTGATAAAGAAACAATCAGTTTGGAGAGCCTAAGAGAATAGGGGTCTGCTTTTTAGTCCGAAAAAATGAGTTTGAAGGACTCCTTTTGGTCAGTTTGAGGGTATATCATTTTAAGAGAGTGTTTGAGAGTTAAAAACTAAAAAAAAAAAAGTGAGGTCTCTTTGGCTATTGAAAATCAGTACTGGTTTGCTATTGTTTGATTGAAGTTCCAAGTTTCTTTCTTTGAGTGTTTGAAGTTCAGAAACCTACTGTTCTATTGCATTTCTGGGTCTTTCTGCTTCTTGTCTGTGACTACTATTTGGTATCTTTGAAATTGCTACTGGTTTTCCTGGGATTTATTCTGTTGGGTTATCTATCTGCTGTTGTTGTATATTACTGTTGTGCTGATCACTCTTGTTTCTTCTTCTATTGCATATTACCAGGTACACTTTCGAATCAACACTGATGTAGTTGTGAGATGTAAAAGTGAAATGAAATGCTGGGGTGATTGATGAATTAGTGTTGTACCCGTAGTTTAATAGATATGTGATAAGTATTTGTATAATCTATTTTCATGACTCAATAAGAATGCATGGTGTAGTTTTGCACTTAACTGGAATTATTTGGTTTTTAAACCACAATTTGTAGTTGTCTATTGCAGATTAAATATAGTTAGTTGTGTAATTTGTATAATGAACAAATAGTTAATGGATTGGTTACTTAGACTTCATCTTTAATTAGTGTTTGTATTTAAGACAGATTTTAGGACTGTGTACTCTAATGGATTAGTGATTTGTCATTCTTCCTAGTGCAATGTAGCCTTAATTAGCTAGCTAACTCTACCAAGAATCAGATTCCATTAGGCAGTATATAGGCCATCGTTTGAATCCAGAATAACATCTTCTAGTAGTTAATTCCATTAGTCTCAATTCTAAAAATGTTAGCCTAAATCAACTTGGAGAATGGTTAGTTTTTTTTTTTAATATTTTGTCAATCTCGTATGCATATTATAATTTCAGCTTTAGTAGTTCGATTATAGAATAAGGCACGAAACAATTTTCAATTTTTACGAGTTCGAGTGCAATTTTCCGTTCGCATCTATTGTAATCTAATAACTAATAAGACGCCCGAACTTATATGCCTGTAAATAAATTAGGATCTTTTTCTTCTTTCATTTTTAGAGACGAACTTAATAGAAAAAATGTAGTCACTTTAGGATCGTCCTTTTAAAAAAATGAGACGAGCCTCGCTAAATAAAACGCACAAGCTGCGAGGCCCTCAATAAATGGATATAATAATTGGATAGACTTCGGGATCGGCTGCTTAGTGAATTTCACGACGTTTTCCCAAAAAATAACATTGCGTTAGTCTCTTTAGGCGCTTACATTAAATAATCTTATTTTCTTAAACTCGGGTGCACATTTATGTGACCCAAATCCAAATCTCGACGAAGTCGAAATGTGTCGATAATCACGGGTACATTGATTATGACGTGGTTCGAGATGCATTTCCATGGCGTTGTAATTCTTTTAAAATAATGAATGAGACGAGCCTCGACAAACCAAAAATACATAAGTCGCGGGGCCCTCAATAAAATGTTAATAACTACTTAGATTTCGGGATGGGCCGTTTTAGCAAAATTTCACGGCCTTACCCAAAATAATGATACGCTAGTCGCTTTAGGCGCACCTTTAATAATTTACTTTCTTAAACTTGGGTGCACATTTATGTGACCCAAATCCAAATCTCAACGGAGTCGAAATATGTCGATAACCACGGGTACATTGATGTGACGTGGTTTGAGATACGTTTTCACGACGTTGCAATTCTCATTAAAAATAATAATAATAAAAGCGGTTACAAGTTAAAATTTGCACATAAGTTCATAATTGTATAAATCAGATAAATATGCCAAATATGATAGTTGAGCGACCGTGCTAGAACCACGAAACTCGGGAATGCCTAACACCTTCTCCCGGATTAACAGAATTCCTTATCCGGATTTCTGGTTCGCAGACTGTAATATAGAGTTAATTTTTTCCTCGATTCGGGATTCAAACCGGTGACTTGGGACACCACAAATCTCCCAAGTGGCGACTCTGAATATCTTAATAAACGAACCCCATTTCAATTGTCCTTTAATTGGAAAAAACTCCCTTTTGTTATACCCTTCGCGGGGTGCGGTAGAGCCAAAAGGAGGTGTGACAGCTCTGGCGACTCTGCTGGGGATATTGACCCAGAACCACTGGTTCAGGGTTAGAAATTCGAGCTTTTGATAAATTATTGTATTTTGGTTTTATTATCTGATATTTTCATGTGATCTGTGCTCAATGTGCAAAATGATGCTTATTACCGCTTTGATATTATTTGACTGTACATATAAACTGTGTCGAAACCTTTCTCTTCTCACCTCCGGGGATGTGCTCACTGGTTGAGACTCCCTATTCTGTTAGTGTCATACCTTGAAATAAGAAAAGGGTTCGGACAAGTTACAAAGCCGAACGATCTCGCGGGTCCCCGGTATGTAGCCCCCTCCCCAATTTGAGTTGTCCGCTCGGGTACACTGTCTAGAACACATACCCAGGTTTTAACCTAGAATAAATTGACTTCATGCCGGATCCCTAGTAGGAACGCTTATTTATATCATGTTGCATTTGACTTAGGGGACTCAACACAGGGGTTGGATACGTCTAGGACAGGTAACCTGAAAGGAAAAGACCATCCTGCTGCATCTTGTTTGTTTTGCGCATTTATTTGCTTCAGACTTGCATGCTGACTGGCTTGTAAAATCGGGAATTTTAAAAAAAAATTATGAAAAGAAAAAATAACTGTGTAGAGAGATAACTACTTATTTTTAGAAAGAAAAAAACCAATGTCCAAGTAGTGTCGAAACTCTGCCGGATTTTTGAGAAAAAGGAAAAAATATATATATATATATATTTTTTTTGCCGATGAAAAGAAAAAAAAAGGGAAGTTTTTATTTTTAAAATAGTCTATTTTATTTGCCAGTGAAAAAGAAAAAAAATATTTTTATAGTTTGTTTTATGTGTCAAAAAAAAAGGAGTATTATTTTTCAAAATAATTTATTTTATTTTCCACTGAAAAAAATGTTTTAAAAAAAATATATATATAATAATATTCTACTTCATTTGCCAATGAAAAAAAATGAATGATTTGGTTTTCAAAAATAGTTTGTGTTTTAAAATGAACAAAAATAATTCGTTTTATTTGCCAATGATTTGGAAAAAAAAATGTGTGTGTTTTGTTTTCAAATATGCTTTGTTCAATTTGGTAGAACTACGCTGATTTGATTCTCACCGGATGTGAGATACGTAGGCAACCCTTGTCGGGTCCAACCTCCGCTTTTGCAAAAATAGCCAAAAAAATGTCATTTTAATTTTTTGTTATAAATAAGTCGGGTGATGCCGTTCTAGTCAAAAATAGCCGAATGTTCCCGAAAGGGACGCCGGAAGGCTGACTTTGCATAAACGGCCACCTTTGGTCATTTTTTAGATTTTCGGTCAGTTGACCCACACAGCCTTAGAATCTTCGTCCCCGAGGCGCTGAAAGGCCGTGTTTGCAATATAGGGTTTTATTTTGAAAAATAAGAAAAAAGAGTCTTAAGTAAGTCGGGTAGTGTCGTTATTATCAAAAATAGCCAAATGTTCCTGAAAGGGACACCGGAAGGCTGACTTTGCATAAACTGCCACATTTGGTCATTTTTTATATTTTCGGTCGGTTGACCCTTACAACCTTAGCATCTTCGTCCCCGAGGCGCTTAAAGGCCGTATTTGCAAAATCGGGTTTTATTTTGAAAAAACAAGAAAAGAAGAGTCTTAAGTAGGTCGGGTAATGTCGTTTTATCAAAAATAGCCGAATGTTCCCGAAATGGACGCCAGAAGGCTGACTTTGCATAAATAGCCACCCTTGGTCATTTTTAAGGGCTTTGACTGGTTAGCCCACACAGCCTTAAAATCTTCGTTCCCAAGGTGCTGAAAGGCCGTGTTTGCAAAACCACGTCTTTTATTTTTAATTTTAAAAAAAAAAAGAATCAGTGGGCAAGTGAATGCCTTTGTGATTTTTGGGTCAAAATAAGCCGAGCTAGTTTCGACAGTGTATTAAACCGTTCATGCCGAGATAGCCACAGAGTATCTTTCAGTTGTCGAAAGACTATTTTCGTAAAAGAACGGAGAATTTTGTAAAGTGTTGTAAAATAATCCTTCCAGGCCTTAAAATTCATGTGAAATTGAGAAGGGGCCACGTTCGCAAAAATAGCCATTTGGTTAAAATTGGCCTATAGGGAAGGAATCTGCCAGTCTGTTTTTTATTTGTATTTCTTTTTATTAGAGCATGTGGTGTTTGATTTTCGAGTCTATAGGTTGTCTTTTCATCAAAGTCTGTTAAGTATGGTCGGCTTTTAAACCTGTGTTATCAAGTTGTGGTATTATAAAAAATGAAAAAAAATATTTTGTTGTTATTTACCGTGTATCTGCCCGAACTACGCAAGGTATGATTCATGCGGGGTCATGATACGTAGGCAATCTCTATAAGATTCGACCACAACTATATATGTATATTTTAAAAAAATGTTGATAATAATAAGGACCGACCGAGTCCATTTTAACATGTTTTGTTTTGGATTATAGAGAAAGTTGAGGTGGTTGGTTGTGGTTCCTAAAATAACTCTTCTCTGCAACACAAAGTCAAAGGACAATGGCAGAGAACCTCAGAACTGAGTGGGTTGATACCGGTGCCCAAAAGAAGTTGGCTGAACAGGACACTGGCTTGGCTGATGAAAACAATGGGATGAAGACAGTGTGAAGATCCTAATATTGTTGATGCAAAGCTCAGTGGCTAAGATGTCTTGCTGGCCAACCAGAGTGGAGTTTTGATGGCTTATTTTGTTGTCATTTCTGTTGTCCAGATTATTTCAAGGTTGTAATCTGGTTATTGTAAATCAAACATTTCTATCCTTTGATTTTATCCAGTCCCTTCGGTCGTAGTATCTCATTTAATGGTGTCTGGGTTTGTCCTAAGGGTTGTAACCCCATTTTAGTTTGTTTGTTTTGTTGTTCAAGTTGTTGTTCTGTCAGTTAATGCAATGTCCTGTTTTCTATTATTTCTAGACATGTTCTTTTGTTTAGTCTTTCATCTTTATAGTCCTTTTTCTGTCATCACTAGTGACATGACATGCGCGCATAGTTTTGACCTAATCTTAAAAGTTAATCGCAAAACCAATGGGAGGTGATCGGTACATTTAAAGGAAATAAGAACGGTTTGAGATCATTTGAAACCCGAGTCATGCGAAACTGGGGCAAGTAAAAAGAAAACCGTTAAAGGTAAGTTGGCCATGTTGACATGGGGGTCGTTCGCGGTAATGAAAATGAGAGTGTTGCCCAACAGTGCTTTAAAGATATGGCGAATGTTAATCGTGTTGTTTGCACTTGGCATGTTTTGAAGATTGGAATGACGACGGCATTTTGTTCTGCTATCTAAAAACTTTATCCTTCGTTACCCCTTTTTGAGCCTTATTTGTTTTCTTTCATACCCCTCCTTCGGAATCAGTAGCAAAGACTAGAAACACAAACAAGGAAGATAAAAAAAAAGGAAAAAAAAAAAGAAAGAAAAACAACAAAACAACAAAAAGAAAAAAAATGAATGAATGATAAGTGAAAAGAAAAAAAAGAAGGGTAAAACTAGAACCAACGAGGAATTGGGAACTACGTTTGACCTGATTCCTCAAAGAGGATACGTAGGCGTTTCACGGCTCGGTCATAATTTTGAAAAAAAAGAAGAAAAAATCGATCAAAATCCCCAAGCAGGAAAATGGGGCAAAAATTGTGTTTATTATAAAATAATCTAATTCCGAAGGTTGTAAATTTTAAACCCAAATTATTTTGTTTTTGAGCCTTTAAATACCCTTTCTTTCTAGCCTATCCCAAATCTCACATTACGGTCCAAAGAAAGACCTTCCGATCAGTCTTCAAAAGATGCCAAGTCAGACAAATGAGAGAATCTTACCGGTGAACATAACACTCTGATCCCCAGCAGAAAAGACTTTGATCCCAGCAGAAAAGAAACAAAAAGAGAGTCTTATTGGTAACACCCCAATCCCCAACTGAAAAGTAATACAAAATGAGAGAGTCTTATTGGTGAAAACCGTCACGGGCACCATAAGGCGATGAAAGCTCAGAGAAATCAAAATGAGAGAGACTTGATAGTGAAAACCTGCGGGCATTACAAGTCGAATAGGATTGAGAATCATATGGGAAATCCCCAGACGAAGATTGTGAAAAGCGAATTAACAACGGAGGATAGGCTATATGTGCATGTCATGGCCATTATAGTTGGTATCCGCGTTTGGTAAGCTTTTATTTTATAATTTTTCTTTTTAGAGAGTCATCCTCTTCCTTTGTCTTTTATTCTGTTCCTTTTATTTTTCTTCTTTCATCAAAAATTCCCCAACAGAGTCTGTTTGGTCAAAACAAGTAAGAAATGACTTCAAAATCTGCCATTAGCTTTCCAATTATGCAAGACGGGATCTGACTTGTACATCCAAGTGGTATAAGCCAGGAAGGAACAAGCGCAAGACCAGTGTCCAGGAGGATATTCCCCAGCAAGAGGAGATTGACAAAAGGATGGACCCGTGTCAAGAGGGATATCCCCCGCAGAAATCAAAGGTTATAGACCTCAAAGCCAAGGCCCATGGACAAATCAAGAAAGAACAACATGAAGAGTGATCTGGGAAATTCATATGAGACTCAAAGGTTAGGAAAATGCCAGTTCCCTAGCTATGCCACAAAACAAGGGGGGAAGACCCCTAGCAGAAAAGGTATTTCAGTGACACGGATGAACGAAGAAAGTGGTTCATCAGTAAAACATGCAAGATCCTCAAGCAGAGTTACTGTCATAGGAATGTGGGGGGTTAGGATACAAGTGGAAAACAACGGTGAAAGACTTGTGAACAAAGAGTCGTCAAGGAGGGCGGGGAAGCAAGAAAGGGAAAAACTATCCCCAACGGAAATATCATCCCCAGCAAATAATAACATCCCCAACAAGCCTTGATAATGAAACGCAGAGCATGGAAGGAGAGAGGGAAAACCCAACCCCAGCAGGAGCATCACAACCAACCACCGCGTTTTAAACTAACAAATTTTCTTTGATTTAAAACAGGAAAAAGAAAATGGCATTGATGAAAAGGCATGCCGCGAGGAAGATTATCAAACTGGGGCAGAAAATTTTCCTTTCATTTGGAAAATTTTGTGGAAGTCAGGTATCCACTTGGGGAAGAAGAAAGATAATACCAGTTTTAAGGGAAGTGGTCTTTGAACTAGTATTATCCCCAGCGGTGTTGAAAGAAAGAAAATAATAAATTTTAATGAAAGGAGTTGTACCCCTAGTGGACAGAACAAAGGGACTAAACTGGTGTTCAGAAATAGCAAAAGCCAGTATCATCCCCAGCAGCTTCTAGAAGAATGAAGCACCGATTTTGAAGGAATAAAATTCCCCCAGCAGCGCTATCCTCAACAGCGTTATCCTTAGCTGATAACATTTTTATCCCCAGCAATGTTGAGAGAAAATAAAAGTCGAAGAAAGTAATTTTGAAAAAAAAAAGAATAAGAAAAAAAGGGGAGGGGAAGAAAGGATATTCCCCCCTGCAGTATTATCCCCAGCAGGTAAGTAATTAATTCCCCAACAATATTACCCCCATCAGTTTCGAGGGAAGAAAACATGAGTTTTTAGGGAAGTAGTTCTAAAAGAAGATACTCCAAGTAGGAGGAAATGGTTTAGTAGGTAAAGAAGGACAATAGTAATAGAATGCAGATAAGTTAAGTTGTTGAAGTCGGGAGCCCGCCTGTAGAACGGAGGCGTTATCTTTTAAGTTGTTGTAGTCGGGAGCCCGCCCGTAGAACGGAGGCGTTACCTTTTTACTTTGTTGAGGTCAGGTGCCCCCCCCTGAAGAACAGAAAGGCGTTGTCTTTTAAATTTTAATTAAAGTTTTTAAAATTATAATTGAAGTCAGGTGCCCCCCTGAAGAACAGAAAGGCATTTTTTTAAAGTTTTAATTAAAGTTTTTAAATTATAATTGAAGTCAGGTGCCACCCCTGAAGAACAGAATGGCGTTGTCTTTTAAATTTTAATTAAAGTTTTTAAATCATAGTTGAGGTCAGGTGCCCCCCTGAAGAACAGAAAGGCATTTTTTTTTAAGTTTTAATTGAAGCTTTTAAATTACAGTTGAGGTCAGGTGGCCCCCCTGAAGAACGGAAAGGCGTTGTCATTTTTAGTTGTTGAAGTCAGGTGCCCCCCTGAAGAACAGAAAGGCGTTGTTTCTTAAATTTTAATTAAAGTTTTTAAATCATAGTTGAGGTCAGGTGCCCCCCTGAAGAACGGAAAGGCGTTGTTTTAAGTTTTTGAAGTTTTTAAATTACAGTTGAGGTCAGGTGCCCCCCTAAAGAACGAAAAGGCATTGTCTTTTTCTTAAGTTTTAATTGAAGTTTTAAATTACAGTTGAGGTCATGTGCCCCCCTGAAGAACGTAAAGGCGTTGCTTTAAGTTTTAATTAAAGTTTTTAAATTACAGTTGAGGTCAGGTGCCCCCCTGAAGAACAGAAAGACGTTGTTTTTTTTAAGTTTTAATTGAAGTTTTTAAATTACAGTTGAGGTCAGGTGCCCCCCTGAAGAATGGAAAGGCGTTGTCATTTTTAGTTGTTGAAGTCAGGTGGCCCCCCTGAAGAACAGAAATGCGTTGTTTCTTAAATTTTAATTAAAGTTTTTAAATCATAGTTGAGGTCTGGTGCCCCCCTGAAGAACGGAAAGGCGTTGCTTTAAGTTTTAATTGAAGTTTTAAATTACAGTTGAGGTCAGGTGCCCCCCTAAAGAACAGAAAGGCGTTGTTTTAAGTTTTAATTAAAGTTTTAAATTATAGTTCAGCAATCAAGCGCCCACCTGAATAACAAGGGAATATATTTCAAGTTTTAGCTGTCAGGCGCCCACCTGGAGAACAAGGGAATACATTTTAAGTTCAGCAATCAGGCGCCCACCTGGAAAATAAGGGAATACAATTCAAGTTTTGGTAGTCAGGCGCCCACCTGGAGAATATGGGAATACATTCCAGTCTTTACATTTCAAGTGTGGAAGTCAGTAGCCCGCCAGGAGAGCGAAAGGTTACAACAAAAAATCCCCAGCATAAATCCAAATTCTGAAATAAAAAGGAAGGCAGTGATGGTCAATTCAAGCTTCGAAGAAAAATAATGTGAAGCCCACAAGAAGGAAATAAACAGTCCAAGTTCGGCAATCAAGAGAGGCCAACGAGTCAAGTCAGAAGAAAGAAACATCAGAGGAAGTCGTCAACAAGAAGGCAAAGCGACAAGAGCAAGCCTGAATATCTAGATAAAATTTTGTAATTCATAGACTAGTTTAGTCTAGCTTCTTATTTTCTATTTAGCACGATGTAATAAGGAGGTTGGCGAGCAGTAGACGCAGCAACAGTAAACAGCAAAACCACAGTCTCATGGTAGTCCCAGCTACCAAAACTTCCCGAACTACATTGACCTGATTCCCTTTTAGCCAGGGATATGTAGGAGACCTTTTGAAGCAAAGGTTCGGTCAAATCTTTTCAAAACATGCTTCACACGGAGTACTCAAACGGGCGAAAATCCTTGCTCACTTTATCTTTGCATGAACACTCTTCGTGTTTTCGGACAACGAGGGGCAGCTGTAAGCACGTGATTTTTGCCCTATATGAGAACTACTCCCAAAAATTCAAAATAAAATAGTTTTATGTCGTTTGCAATTGTTGTGAATTTTGTGTTATTTTTATTTTGTTGTTTGCATTTGTGCATGCATGTTTATATGTTAAATTAATGAAAATATAAAAATATATTGCATTTTTATTTAGGATTTAATTTTACAATTAGGAGTAATTAAGTTTGTTTTACAAAAATAAAAAAATCAATCAATCACAAAAAAATATGTACTTTTGCATTTTTAGCATTTAATGTCCAATTGTGTGATTTTATTTTAATTGGTATTTAATTAGTGTGACAATTGTTAGTAGGAGTTAATTAGTTATTTTTGATAATTTAATTAGGTCTTGTAATTTAATTTAGGATTTTAATTAGGAATTAAAATGAAGAAAAGAACAAAAATAGTAAGAAAATCGGATTGGGCCTCTTATTCTAATTTGAATTAACATGGCCCAAGTGTCTCACAAACCCAACC
>MU736212.1:125257-146626 GCA_026770625.1 Nicotiana glauca
GATTCCATTAGGCAGTATATAGGCCAGCGTATGAATCCAGAATAACATCTTCTAGTAGTTAATTCCATTAGTCTCAATTCTAAAAATGTTAGCCTAAATCAACTTGGAGAATAGTTAGTTTTTTTTTTTTTAACATTTTGTCAATCTCGTATGCATATTATAATTTCAGCTTTAGTAGTTCGATTATAGAATAAGGCACGAAATAATTTTTCATTTTTACGAGTTCGAGTGCAATTTTCCGTTCGCATCTATTGTAATCTAATAACTAATAAGAGGCCCGAACTTATAAGCCTGTAAATAAATTAGGATCTTTTTCTTCTTTCATTTTTAGAGACGAACTTAATAGAAAAAATGTAGTCACTTTAGGATCGTCCTTTTAAAATAAATGAGACGAGCCTTGCCAAATAAAACGCACAGGTTGTGGGACCCTCAATAAATGAATATAATAATTGGATAGACTTCGGGATCGGCTGCTTAGTGAATTTCACGGCCTTTTTCCAAAAAATAACAACGCGTTAGTCTCTTTAGGCGCGTACTTTAAATAACCTTATTTTCTTAAACTCGGGTGCACATTTATGTGACCCAAATCCAAATCTCGACGAAGTCAAAATGTGTTGATAATCACGAGTACATTGATTGTGACGTGGTTCGAGATGCATTTCCATGACGTTTTAATTCTTTTAAAATAATGAATGAGACAAGCCTCGACAAACCAAAAATACATAAGCCGCGGGGACCTCAATAGATGTTAATAACTACCAAAAATACATAAGCCGCGGGGACCTCAATAGATGTTAATAACTACTTAAATTTCGGGATAGGCCGTTTTAGCAAAATTTCACGGCCTTACCCAAAATAATGATACGCTAGTCGCTTTAGGCGCGCCTTTAATAATTTACTTTCTTAAACTTGGGTGCACATTTATGTGACCCAAATCCAAATCTCAACGGAGTCGAAATGTGTCGATAACCACCGGTACATTGATGTGACCTAGTTTGAGATACATTTTCACGACGTTGCAATTCTCATTAAAAATAATAATAATAAAAGTGGTTACAAGTTAAAATTTGCACATAAGTTCATAATTATATAAATCAGATAAATAAGCCAAATATGACAGTTGAGCGACCGTGCTAGAACCACGGAACTCGGGAATGCCTAACACCTTCTCCCGGGTTAACAGAATTCCTTATCCGGATTTCTAGTTCGCGGACTGTAATATAGAGTCAACTTTTTCCTCGATTCGGGATTCAAACCGGTGACTTGGGACACCATAAATCTCCCAAGTGGCGACTCTGAATCTCTTAATAAATGAACCCCGATTTGATTATCCTTTAATTGAAAAAACTCCTTTTTGTTATACCCTTCGCGGGGTGCGGTAGCGGAAAAAGGAGGTGTGACAATAGATATGCTATGGTGGATGGATTGGGATGGTGATTGAGAATGTTCCATGGATGTAGCAGGAATTTGGTGAATGTGGTCTGAAAGAGGATCATATTCTGTGGTTGATGGAATAGGAAAGATGGATCCTGGAGTTAGGTTGGTAGAGGCAAAAGGGTATTGATTTTCATAAAATTGAACATCCCTGGAAACTGTCACTCTTTTTGTATTCAAATCCAGAAGCTTATACCCTTTTTGCCCCAAAAGGTATCCCAGAAACACACAAGGCTTAGCCCTGAGATCAAATTTTACTCTCCCAACAGACAGAGGAGATGCATAGCAAAGATAACCAAAATGTTTGAATGAATCATATGATGGTTGTTGTTTAAACAACACAAAGTAAGGTGCGCTGCCTTTGAGTACCTTAGAAGGTAGCCTACTGATCAGATAAGTAGCAGTTAACACATATTTTTTCCAATAGATCAGAGGAAATTTAGACTGAAATAAAAAAGTTCTTGCAATTTCCAAAAGATGGCTATGCTTCCTCTCAACCACCCCATTCTGTTGAGGTGTGCCCGCACATGATGTTTGGTGCAGTATTCCTTGTGAAGAAAGGAAAGTTTCTTCTTGAGAACCTTTGCCAATTTCAAATGCATTGTTTGTTCTTAACTTCTGCACCTTCATCCCAAATTGTCTTTCCACCATTGTAAAAAAAATTCAGACCAAAAGTATTTTTTTGATACTCATGAGAAAAGTCCAAGCTCATCTACTGTAGTCATCCATAATAGTTAAGAAATATTTGAAACCATTATAAGTGGTTACTTTGTAGGGTCCCCAAACATCAGCATGAATTATCTCAAAAGGACTTTTTGTTTTAATTTGACTTAGAGTAAAAGGAATTCTGGTTTGCCTAGCCTTAGGACAGATGTCACAAAAACATTCAGATTTAGAGGGTAAAGAGATAAAACTGAGATGCTTCATTGATGAAAAAAGCAAATGCCCCAATCTAACATGCCAACGGCTTACATCTGAAACTACATTTGCTGATAAAGGAAAAGAAACTGATAATTCACTAAAGACATTTTGATTTGAGGAAAGAGTTGGCTCTGCTTTTATTCTATTTCTAACTTGACTTGGCTCCAAGAGGTAAAGACCTTCCCTAGCTTCACCAAAAACTTATGCCCTCTTCATTAACGGGGCTTACAGGAAATAATAGAAAGAAGTGAAAAAGAGGATTGACTGAAATTGCCAACAAAACATGTTAACAGATAATAAGTTGTATCTGAAACTAGGCACATATAATATATTTTCCAGGATGTAATCAGGTAGAATAGCAATCCTTCCTATGTGAGTGACTGTGACTTTGAATGAATTAGGTAAGTTTATATTCAAGGGAACTAATAAAGATGTCAAAGAAACAAAGGCATTTGAGTCAAAATACATGTGTTCAGAGGCCCCAGAGTCAATAATACATGTACTAGAATTAAAAACTGAAAAACAAGTTCTTGAATATCTTGCAATAGTACCAGCAATAACATTGGCATTGATTTTTCCTCCTGAATTTCCTGTGTCTGCAACTTTGACTTGTTTGATCAGTTGTATCACCTGAGAAAACTGATCTTGTGATAGGTGTTGATTGATCATTTCAGTTTGATTAGCATTGTTATGTTCTATTTGTTCCATTTGAAATGCTCCATTTCCCGTGATTTGCATTTGATTTCCCTTTGTGAACTCAAAGTCTTTTGGACATCCAATTATTCTATAACAATCATTCACAGTGTGTCCAACCTTTTTACAATGACTACAGGAAACATTAGGATTAAACTTGCTTTTCTTTCCTTTGAAAGTTGATTTCCTCTTAACAAAATTGTTGGTTCCCTTTTGCATGTTGTTTCCAAATTTTGGATACTGAGTACTTCCTTTTTAGGGCTATCTTCCTCCTCTTTGTGCAAAGTTGTTTTGGTTTGTAACCATAAAAGCTGAGGAATCAGGACAAATAAGTGGATTGGCAAAGATTTCTCTCTAGCTTTCGTCTTGTAGCACAAGAGAGTATGCATGAATTATGTTTGGTAAGGGATTCATCATGAGAATATTTCCCTTTGCTTGTCCATATCTGTCATTCAAACCCATAAGAAATTGAATGAGTCTCTCATCTTCTAATGATTTTTCTAGTCTTTGTTTCCTTCACACTCACACAAACAACTGCATTTCACATCACAATTTAGTGAATCCAACTCATCCCATAATGGTTTGAGTTTTGTGAAATAGCTTGCTATGTCATTTGTCCCTTGGACTATCCTGGCAATTCCTTTCTTAGGTGATAAAGCTTAGCTCCATTTGACTGACCAAATCTATGTTCTAAACTGGTCCATAGGTTCTTAGCAGATTTTGAGTAGATGACACTATCCCCTATGTCCTTGGATAGTGAGTTGAGTAGCCAAGAAGTGACCATGTCATTGCATCTACTCCAGGGCTGGAAGTCCTTTGAATCAGCAGCTGGAGCAGGAAGCCTATTTTATTCTTCGCTGACAGGGCTATGAGCACTGACCTTCTCCCTCCTTGAAATCCTCTACCATCAAAGGCAGAATTGACAAGCGACATTCCTAGTGCATCGGAGGAATGAAGGAAGTAAGCATGATTGGAGTCAATGATGGATACTGCACCAGTAGTGGCTTGAGTGATCGTTGCTTCAGTGTTATCGGGCATGATTCAAGAGTTACGCAAAGAAGGAGATGATGGATTGAGCTTCTATTGCTCTGATACCATGAAAGAATTCTATAGAGAAGGCAGTAGAAAATTTTCTGTGTATTTTATTCAATTGTTGTACAGCTATTTATATAGATAAAAGGAATCAAAACTTGTTATGCTACTGTACAGGTGCATTCTTTCTAGTCCTAACTAATTATATAACTGTGCAAGAATATAAAAAATAAATTCTATGTACTGACACGTGCTCACATGCACAAAAATGAGAATCTTAAGTTTGCAACTATGATGAATCAACGGTGTTGATTAAATGATTCCATATGAGATGAACGCTTGTGATTAAAACTTTTGCTCTGATTTGGACTGCTTAGATCTGTTAAATTGTGAGAGAATAAAAGAATTTGGTTGTTCCGACCAAAGTCATCTTCATTTGGACCAAACCCTAAATCCTTTCTCTCATCTGAAATCTTTTCCTCATTTTCTTCGGTATCTAAGATTGCCATGATGGATGTTGAATAATCAGCTCCAACATTGCTTACTTTCCGGCATGTGTTTAAATAACAATTGTATTTGGATTGGATGTTTGTCTGAAAGAGAAAAGTAAAATTGCAATTACGCTTTCATCACTCAAAAAGAGAAAGTTAATAGGAAAGAGTATGTGAATATTTTTCAGACTGACCAGAACATAAAGCACGTTAAATAAAATTATACACGTAGTTAATTCTCCGTTCCAGTCAGGTATAGTAAGGAAATATAGTAAAATATAATAAAACAAGGATACGTAATAATCAACAAAAGACACACACGCACGCGCGCGCGCACAAAAAAAACACAATGCCTTAAATATTAATTGCATTGACATACATTAGCAACCTGCTTAACTAACAGGTATATCTCTACAGGATATGTCTATCATGGACCATAATACAGCTTTACTATATATCAGTGTTATTCCTAAATAAGCAACCTATGAACTCTCTAATAGAGGTGAAGAGCCGTGTTACAAAGTGAACAACACTATCAGTTGCTGAAAATTACATAATAATCGTGTAACTCTATAACTGCTACCAGGAGCAGGAGATGACTGAATGAAACGCGGAATTATGAATTATGAAGGAGCACCAAGATACGAGGCAAGTCGCAATATATCACTGAATATTCCACCGGCTGTCACTTCAGCCCCAGCCCCTGGACCGCGCACTATTAGAGGTTGCTTACAATATCTTTCAGTAGTGAATGCAATTATGTTGTCCGATCCAGAGAGTTGCGCAAATGGATGTTCTTTATTGTATCTCCGCAATTCAACAGTGCCTTTGCCATTGACAACATCCACTGCTCCAACATACCTCAAGACCTTCGTGTATATCAACATTTTGAAGATGGATAAGCATAAATACAAGTACGGAAATATAAGCATTACACATGCTCTGCAGCTAAACTGGATTGAGACAACATAGAATTGATGCTTGTGACCTACTCCAACAGAAATGAAGCACACTTCAAAAATCAAAAGTTCTCTTAGCATGCTTCGCAAAGACTTCAAAGAATCTATTTTTGGGAAGTAAGCGTATTTTGTTGTGGAGCATTGCCATGCATTAAGATAGTGCTTGACATTACTAGTAGAGAAGTCCCCAGATACAAAAATATTTTCTTGCATTGAGTATCTATCAGTTTATCACATAGAGTTCGATCTAGAAAGACTTGAACTCTCTCAAATGCACACAAACAGAGCAGTCGGTTATTTGGCAAACAAGAATAAAAAAGATTGAAATCATATCAGCGGTCAATAATTAAAATGTTTTACCCTAAATGGGTAATCTGGTTCATAACCAATCACTAAACAAATCAGTGATGTTTCCATACATGATTTAATTGAGCAAAATGAACAACTCTTCCACACTGGGATACTAAGGGCTGTGGTTCCTATATATTATATTACTCCCATGCAAAATTAAAGGTTACATGGCAAAGGTACTAAGATGATGCTTGAAATATTATTGTTTAACATGAAATGGGGCAATATATAGAACGTAAAAAGTTACATTTGGTTGCTCAAAATATTGAGGAAAGTTCCAGGCGAATCGTAAAAGTGGAGATTACACTCTTATATAAGCGAAAGCTTGCATCAATCAACTATGCATCGACCCAAACTAATTTTAAAACTTGCATGCTTAGGAAAATTAAATTAAACCTCAACGGTCTAAAAAGGTATAGAAAACATCAACTTCGATGGAGGGAGTATAGCAGGGTTCATTCAGACAACATTACTATCACAACACTGAAGCTTAATTTTATAAATTCAGAATACTCACTTCCCCCGCATCTCCGGCGTCTTGCCTCTGTTTAGACAACTCTTGATCAAATTGTGGCAGCTGCAGCAAAAAGTCCTCGGCAGATGCAGTAGCCTGAGAAAACCACCAAATATCACTTCACAGAGAACAAGATGCCCTTCCAACTAATGTTGCATGTATAAGCTAAACACCCACCCTTAATGGTTCTGGGACAAGGCTCTGAATCGGGATATCTGAAAGCTCTAGCTCTAATCCACTTTCTCTAGCAAGAATTATCACCTGGATCAGGAAGTTATTGCTTATTAAAAAGTCATTAAGCCGTGATTAGTGTAGCATCAGTTCCCAGGATGTTGGTTTTCTTGTGGATCTATTTAAGAGAGCAAATTGGCAGGGGAACCAGCAAACTCAAAATAAAATGTCTTTATTTCTATGATGAATGGTAAATCTGCACAAGTTAGCAAACACATCAAGGTGGGACCAGGATAGAAGTATATTGACAGATGCTGTTTTGCAACACTAAGTCATAATAGGGGTGGCAAATGGGCTGTTTGGGCTCTATTTGGGCAGGTCAAGATGAGCTGACTCAACAAATGGGTCATTGCCCAACCTTGCCCAAAGTTCACTTGGGTTAAGATGGGCTAAACAATGAGTTGTAACTCAATCCCCTCAACTTTGCAATATTCTCAATCTTTAAACTAGCATATATAAAATACTCTCATATATATATAACAATGATTTTTATTTTCATTTTTCGTAAATATCATTTTGGAATGGTTTATGATGATAAAAAATTTCCCTTTTTTCCTGGAGTTTCTTGTCTTATGTTTTGGAATAAATGTCAGTTCATAAAAAATTATGGGGAGAGTAGCATAAAAAAATTATTTTCTTAAAAAAAATATTTTCGACTCTCTAACCAAACACTAGAAAATATTTTCCCAAAAAAGTTTTCCAATCACCAACCAAACATAGGAAAATAAGTAAGAAAATCACTAATTTTCTAGGTAAATATTTTCCAAGAAATCTCCTTCATATCAAACACACCCTTAGAAGCTCTGAAGGGCAATTGCTATTCAAGGGCAATTGCTATTCAAGGGTCAGTTTGAACTAAAATCATGGGCTGATCTAGGCTACTGACAATAAATGGGTTTAATTGCGTTGTGCACAAACTTAGCCCGTCGTTCGTAGCTCATATCCAACACATTAAAACCTGCGCGGGTTGGGTGGGTCAAATGGGTTTGGGCCACTTTTGCCACCCCTAAGTCATAGTTGGAATTTAAACCACTACTGGCGCTTCCAAAATATTATTTTCAGCTTCATGCAAACACTAAATCAAAGCAGTCAACAAATTGAAACTGAAGAATGAGATCTCGTGTTCGGTTAACACTTATAACAATGAACGAAACTTATCAGCAAATACCTTTCTGGCAACATCTGTCCCGGCTAGGTCATCCCTTGGATCTGGTTCAGTATAACCTGCCTCTTTCGCCTCCTTCACCACTTGGCTAAAAGCTTTTGTCCCCATGAAGTTATTGAATATGTAACTCAGAGTTCCACTGCCAAAAAAAGAAAAATAAAGGAATACATGTATGAAATGAATGCAAAGAAATCAAAATACAGAGAAATTTTGCATTCGTTGGTGCATGTGGTAGCGAAGACAAGGATAGCGTCATTTCACCAATCTGCTACTTAGGATAGATGAAATTTATCCAAATACCAGAAAATGTATAATCTCAAACCTTCATATCAGTGATACCAACCTAAAAATACCCTCAATCCGCAAAATCTTGTCCCCGGTTTCGAGAAGACCACGTAAAGTGCTAATGATTGGTAGACCAGCTCCAACAGTAGCTTCATAGAAGTAATGAGTATATGATTGTCGCTGTAGAGCTCTCATCTTCAAGTACTGGAAACAATTGAAGGAAAATATGCAATAAAAAGGTATGAGAAGCTTCCTTTACCAGCTATCTATATAATTATCGATGCCTTGGTTGTCTTGTTTTGAGGTATTTTTCAAATAGAGATAGAACAACAGTTTTTTAAAAAGACTCATTTTCCCCATCTTTGATGAAGTGGAAAGATAGTGGAAAGCAAAATATAATTAGGAAATGGGGAAATTTTCATTATTGACTTAGTCGATCAAAGTACTTTTTTCAGAAAGTTCACGAGTGTTAAATGTTAAGCACTTTTAAGAAGAAAAGAAAATCAAACGTGAAAGTAATTTGTAACCTGGTCAAGCGGTCCTGAATTAGCCTTTTTATTTGGGGTGACCACATGGATGCCTCTGTGCAACCAGTCATAGTATTGGCTTGCGATATGAGAGTCTGCAGTGCAATCCACCAAAACACTGTTTGGGATGAAATGATTTTCACCCACATGCTGAACAAACTTATTCAAGTCGGGCATTTCTCCGTTTTGACTTAGTAGCTCTTTCCATCTTGACAAATCAATACCCCTATGAACATTAACAAGAATGTCTAGTCATCGAGACCCCTGAAGACAGTTCAATAATATCTAAATGACAAAAAGCAGCAGTAACCAGCTGGAAAGGCTAGTGTGGCTTTTGGAACGCAAAGCTTCAACATAGTAGCTAGTTGACAAGTCCTATAGCAAGAACGATGTAATGAACATTGGATAGGTGATAGTGAAAATCTGGGAGAAGGAAAGACCAGAAATTAAGTTCCTTATTAACTTTAATTTAATCTCATTCATTTTCAAGAAATTTTTTTCTTAATTTTTCAATCTCATTAGAAGATCTATCATGACTAACAGAAGATTGACACTGATTGAACCTCTAACTCATAAAAATCAGCGGCACAAAAGAAAACTTAAAGTTCCTTGGTCGCATTGGAACAGAAAATGTCCAAGCTATAACCAAAGAGGACATGGGATCGGCTTAAAGGACGGGAAGAGAGGGAATAAATGTAGTAGATTAATGTGAGAGATAATGATTGACTCTCCCTCATTTCCAATGATTTCGTACTGTGTACTAGCGCATTCCTAGCTAGGATTATAGCATTGAAGAAGTAGAAATGAAGTATGAGTTTTGTTGTAAGGAGAAATGAAATATGAGTCAACAGGCAAATTTCTAGAAGCAGATACTCCAGGCTTGTTTATATGAACCACAAAAGAAGTCTAGTTAGATGAACCCTTTAGGAACACCTCTTTTTTTTTTCTTTTTTTTTTCATTTGCCTACTCAGCAGCTGCCCATATGCTATTCTACTCAAATGCAATTGTTAATTTTATAAAAGAAATTCAAATCAAAAGTTTCCAATTAGCAAGTCCACCCTCAGTTCCAGTTTCTATGACTAATTTCCCCTTTGTCACTCGAAGAAGATTTATCCCTACAGGTAAAGTTACTTGGAAACTCATAAGTTGAAAGAAAAATAATTATCTCTACAATGATTCATAAGATTCGGATAGTTGTCCATTAGAATAGCAATTTTAAAAACCTTAGCTTAAGTTTCTTTGACTTTTTGCACTTTATTGTTTTTTTTTTCCGTAAAATGCTGCTTCCCTTCATCCTAAGCAGAAAAAGACTCAATCAAAAAATTCAAAGCGGCTAAAGAACGCATCAGTCCGATATACATCACTGAGCATTTAGAAGAAAGATGGATATTCAAGACTTACGAGCCGCTCAATATCATTGAATCTATTCCAATTATACCCATCACACGCAAGTCAATGTTGAACTTTTCCTTTAAGATAGCTGTCTGCCAATGAAAACAAAAGGTGTTAAAAGTGTCTGTTACAAAATTTCATCGAACACTTGCCCAAAACTATTTTTTTCATCATTAAACAGAAAAGAAAAAACAATTATTAAGAACAATGTTTCCCGACATCAAGAACAATCATCATATTATAGCAATAAAGCATCTGAAATTATAATCAACTTTACCAAGCAAGACGCTAGAGCTATCAGGAAAAAACGAGAGCAAAAAAATTCAACACTGAACTCCATTGTGCCGAAAGAATCAATACATAAACAACTTGATAAAATGATATACTTATGGACTACTAGGTATGAACTAAGCAATGCAAGGGTGGTAATAAAGAGTTTCTTAAACTTCCACAATTTAACCCACAAAAACCATGCTTTATATATCCTGAAATATATTTATTTCTGATTTTACAGTTACATTTCATTTTCATATACCCTGTGGTCAGAGACTAGTTATCAGTGGGTGGATAAGTCTGAGATCTGGAGAACCACTAGCTTTAGTGAACCCTAATTCGTCTTTAAAATGACTACTAAGAATTGGAATGCGAGATACCTGAATATATCAGAGCAGATACAAGGAACCCAACAAATTAGGGATTAAGCAAGTTAGTTGATATTCTTTGTTTTCCTTTTCTCCTTTTCCTTTTTCAAGGAAAAATCAGAATGCATCACGAATTATAGTGCATCCCTTTGACAGCAATAAGTGGTTAAGCATCCAAGTTAGCATTATTTACACGGCTAAAGAATATGAGTGCAAAATTCCAGTATTCTGTGTACTTGGTTTATACCACTAGTGACAAAAAAGAATGTGGCCACAGAGGAAAGTTCTTACATTACAAGGAGATGATCCGTGATACAGGAAAAGAATCAGAATAGCCGACAAACATCATATATCATATAAAACAAAGAAATACAAATGCAAGATGGCAAAATGTAAATGAATTTCTAGCAGTAAGGACAGTTCAAATAATTCCATTATCCATTATAAGTGGTAATTAAAAGTTGAAGGGGACACCTAATTATATCCTGAACTTTTTACCAGTGTGATGACTCTAAAAGGTTGTGAAATTAAACTTAGGCTTTGCCTGGAGATGACTCCAAAAATCTACCTTTCAAATTGTGAAGGATAAGACTACAACTATTTAAATTTGGAAGGGTGGGAAATATTAATATGCTCTTTTAAATTTAACTTATGGACTTTAATAGGAGAAATAAATGATATTCAATAGAAGAAAGAATATTTAAAGTTCAATAGGTGTAGAGAAAACAAAATATAGAGATCGAAATAGCATTAACTTGAATTGACAGACCTGATCCTTGAGCTGGTCTAGCAGAGTACCCCCTATCAACCCTGGTCCAATAATGCCCACACCAATAGTAGTTCTTGACAAATAAAATCTTGAGTGCACAGCACGTAAAGCCCTCACACAGTCTTCGCGTTTAACAACTACTGTGACGTTGTACTCTGAGCAACCTTGAGCTATAGCACGGATATTGATATTAGCCTGCAAAATGAAGTGTTGAATCTTGAAGTTCTTATGAAATTCAAGTAACTAGAAGAAGTTGAATTCTATACTCATATTCCCCTCGTCATCTTTCTACGACTCTCGGTTGACTTTTATCATGTCCTTTTTTAATGAAAAGCATCATATAAGTGTTAGGATCGAAAAAAGCAAGTGTCATACGAAGCTAGCAAACCTCAACGACGATAAATCAGACAACAAAAGAGAAATATACCAAAAGAGACACAAACATATAACGTGATTCGGTCAACTGACCTACGTCCACAACGGAGATGAGCAATCCACTATATAAAAAGAGAGTACAAAATATTGAGAGACCAACCTCACGAATAGGCAAACACAAGTGACACACTAACACTTGTCCCGAAAAATTCTCCTCCTAAACACGACTCTCAAACCTCATGTGGCTACATTGTGGATGCTACTGAATGAGAAGGATAAATCTTCAATTTATAGAACTTCAAACCTTTTCCTACAAGAAAAGGGACTAGCCAAATATGGAAGAATTATATTTTCCTTCTAGGGAAAGAAAAACCCAATTATGATAAATATGTTGTTCTTTCCTTCATGAGATAGGAAAATCAATTATGGTAAGAAAATCTGGATAAACACCTAAAAATTCTCCCCATTGGCCTGAATTTTTTGACAATATAAATTTGATCCATCTTCTCCACATAGCTTTCAACAGGTCGCATCTCTAAATCTCCACCGCTATGTTTGTCTCAACGCGAGTAGTACTCCGATCAAATTTCTCATACAAAATTATGATTATTATCAAATACGTAGCGGCTAAAACTAAATCTGCCAAGATGAACCTGTCTTGAACCTTACTCTGATACCACTTGTTAGGATCGAAAAAAGCAGGTGTCATGCAGAAGCTAGCAAAACAAACCCTCAACAATAAATCAGACAACAAAAGAGAAATATACCAAAAGAGACACAAACATATAACGTGGTTCGGTCAACTGACCCACGTCCACAACGGAGATGAGCAATTCACTATATAAAAAGAGAGTACAAAATATTGAGAGAACAACCTCACAAAGAGGCAAACACAAGTGACACACTAACACTTGTCCCGTAAAGTTCTCCCCCTAAACACGACTCTCAAATTACATATGGCTACATTGTGGATGCAACTGAATGAGAAGGGCGGATCCTCGATTTATACAACTCCAAATCTTTTCCTACATGAAAAGGGACTAGCCAAATATGGACGAATTATATTTTCCTTCTAGGATAAGATTAACCCAATTATGGTAAATATGTGTCCTTTTCTTCATGAAATAGAAAACCAATTATGGTAAGAAAAGCTGGACAAACACCTAATAATAAGTTGCCAAAAGCAGCAGCAATCAAAGCCAAGTTAAAAGCTCATAAAAACTGAAAACCAATTTACATACTAACAAGAACAATATGGTAGTTAGCTAAGAAATCCACCTATGTGAGCTTCACATAGCTGGTACCAAATCTGCATAAAGGAAAAAGGGTTGCAGTAGGTTCAGAGGCGGCTCAATGTATTTAGCGGCCTAAAGCGAAGCTATATTAAGAGGCCTCTTAAATGTATTTCGTAAAATTCATATAATAATGAGACACAAAAAATTTGTTTTCTGATCTATTGATCCATCAAATTATAACTAAATAAAGTAGCTAAGTCAGAGACCGTGAGTTAAAGTCAGAAAATAAAATAGTCAAAAATATGAAAAAAAAAATGAATAAACTTAGAGGAGGAAAAATTAAAATTGGAGAGGAAGACAAAATACGTTAGCTACTAAGAGAAAAAATTTTATTGTTATTTTCTAACTCATCTTTATAACCTCAACAAAATAAACTTATTAATGATTATTATATAAAATTAAGTATATATTATGCATAATAATATAGTAAACTCCTAGTAATATTTTTGGGGCCTTTTAGTTTTGGGGGCCTAAGGCAATGGCTTTAGTAGCCTTACCCTTCGACCGCCCCTGAGTAGGTTGACAACCTACGTAAAGTTAGTCAAAATATAATAATCCTCTAATGGTGAAGTATTCAAATGAAATCGGCCCTATAGAGTGGAATGGATACAGAGATCAATGTAGTGGGCCTCAACTAATTTGGTATTCTTAAGGAGTAATTGATTGATTGATATGGTAATTAGAGAATCCATATGGCATAGATCTAAGCGCTCATAACAGTCGCAAAATAACTGTAGATGAAAAGCAGGAGAACATTAACTCCACAGAAGATACAAACAAACAAATAGTCAAACATAAACCCTTTTTAGAATTTAGTGTGGTTTGAAAATTTACCACTTAATTCTACACAAGACACGCCTACATACAGTAGATAAATTTCCCTTTTTTCAACTTAAAAAGACTGAAAATTATCAAACCTTAGCAAGTGCACTAAAAAATGTAGCACAAACTCCAGGAGTGCTTGCCATTCTCTGACCAACAGCAGCCAAAATGCTACAGTTTGGAATCACCGAAATCTGGGAAGAAATGAAGTCATTATCACGGTGATCAAAGAAGTTCTTAATAGGGTATATGAAAATAATGTTAAAACACCAAGTAAGTGACACAGAGAAGCAGAAACAATAAGCTAAATACGATATCTGAAATTACGATTAACTTTGCCCAAGATCCCACAACTAATTTTCGTTAAGTATATGGAAAGAAGCACATCACACTGCCCCAAAACCAAGTTCAAATTTCATAAAAACCTACAGCAAAACCAGCGGAAATTTTTGAGATTCTAACAAATGGAAAGAGTTCTGAGTTTCCTTATTTGTCTAAGCTATGCTTTTAACGGAGGGAGGCTTGGTGAAGCAGTATCATGTGCAAGATTAGTTTCTTTCCTGGTTGCCTTTACTTTGTATAGTATTTTAAGATGGAAATATCTATGGAGTGCTTACATATGATGGCCAAGTTTTTACAAGAATTAGCCCAGACAAAATGTACCAGTTCTGCCGCGCGTTCATTTCTCAGATGTCTATGGGATCTGAAAGTAATTACCATACTTTTCCTCATTTCTCCTCCTCTTTTCTGCAATTCTAAGTTTCACACAGTTCATGATTTCTAGATCCTCTCTTTGTTTTCAATTGCCTGATCATCCTGTCATCATTATAGCAGCATCAAGCAGAATTTAATGATTACATCACTGCTCAATGCTCATCAGCACCCTAAAAGCTGTTGTTCCAGTCATTCCTTTCTTATGTGCATCTAACCACCACTAGAATACGACTTAACTAATTCTTAAGCTTTCTTGAATGAGCTTCTCAAGTTTTAAGTTGGAAAAACCAGAATCAATCTACAGCCCGAAAATCCGTCTTTTCAGATCTGCTAGTTACCTAACTTGTTTGGTGCAACAAGAGGAACAACTTTCACGGATGCTCTATCTTGGATGGAGATAAAGGCTCAATCACAATAAGTGTTTTTCTGCTCTTTCCGATATAATTAGCATCATAACTTTTTGTGGAATTCTTCTGAAGTATACAACTCTAACTCTGAGCTACATGATGCGTACTGATCATCAACATATGCCCTAAAGTCTCCTCAGAGACAACTTCTGAAACTTTGTCACAACACATCTTTATATGTATTTTCCTGTTTGTCATTCTGATCTTATACAACATGTAAAAGAAACATGTCATAAGATAACAGGTATAGCGGAGCGTATCGCAATAGGGTTGACCTTGCAACCGCAATCAGGAAACAGACGGCGCAATACATGCAAATTGTTAACTATAAGATGGTGACAAGAATTCAATATAACATCATTCCTGCTTTTCTTTTTCCCTTTGCTTATGCAGATCCACAACCTTTATAATTAACTATACAAATTGAATCAGAAAGGGCAGAATACCTGAGAAAGGCGCCCGGCACTCAAAGCCTGACCAAACCTAGACTCTAAAACATCAGCAACAGCTTTCACTTCTTTTTCAGGCACAGCAAAGCACACTGAATGCTCACTACTAGCCTGTATCATAGCATTCAATTCTATTTCATGAAGTTATAAGCATCATAAGTTTATCCCGATATCAAAGAATTAATTTACCTGGGATATCATGATTACGTTAGCACCAACATCTTTTACTGCAGCAAAAATGTCACTAGCTGTACCAGGAACACCAGTCATTCCGGTTCTGCAGAAGGTAACCAACTTTGTGTAAACAAAGAATTTGTGAATATTGTTATAACAAACAGTATGACTGGATCCAGTGCAGTCCTAATCCTCCACATTTCTTTTTGACAAGTAAACTAATATTCCTACCCCTCAACATTTACTAGAGCCAGATTGTCAATTGTTGCAAATCCTTTGACAGGGAATACTGATCTCTGTCCATCCTCATATTCATTATCAGTGGATCGACAGATCATTGTTCCAGGTGCATCGAGGTTAAAGATATTTTTTATAACAATCGGAATGTCATATTGCATCACTGGAACAATTGTCCGTGGATGCAATACATTTGCACCAAAATATGACTGCAAAAAGATGAGAAATTTGATATTAGAAAGTGCCCATGACAGCTCTTGTTAACTTCAGCAATCACATAGAATCACGACTTCACCATTTCCCACGCCTCTTGATAAGATAGTGTCTTCAGTATTACAGCCTCACTTACTGCAAATGAAGTATTGTTTTAGCAATCATCGTAAACTTCATTTTGGAAGTTCATCATTGATTTAAAAGTAAAAGGGAATATTTGAGCAACAAATAGAGAACAATAATACTTGATATAATATTTAGCTAGGGGCATATCTTAATATGTTTCAGATCGGGAAAAGCATGCAATGAGTGAGGAAAAACCTTTTCTTGGATCAGCACTATAGACACCATCAACATCTGTCCAAATTGTGACTTGGCGTGCTTTAAACAATGCCCCCATGATAGCTGCAGAGAAATCACTTCCATCTCTTTTCAAAGTGGTAGGAATATTTTGGGGAGTGCTAGCTATAAAACCAGTTGCAATGATAGTCATTGATGGATTCTTAGAGTACCATTTCTCAAGTCTTTCCCCTGACTTTAGATAATCTGGATCAACTTGATTAGAGCCCGTTGGGTTCACAATGAGCACCTCTCTTGTGTCCATCCATGTAGACTCTACACCATTCTGCAAATATAGGAATTTGAAAATTTGCATCATAAACATACAAAATTTTAATTTGCATAACTAGCAGATACAAAGCTTTCTTAAGACCAGAAGAGATCAATGTGAGAATCACCATTCTGACAACGGATGACAACAACTGCGCAGACCATAACTCCCCATGCCCAGCAACAAAATCAGAGAAAGAGTCTGTTGCATGACCAGCTGCAATACAATTAAGCTATTTTGTGTTAGTTGAAAGCAAAAGAAAGAGATTTTGTTCAAATTCAGATACTTCAGGAAAAAACTTGTCAACTGAAGGAACTTTAGCATGGATACAATTAAATTTCTAGCAAGAACAAGAGACTGAAGAATGGCCATTATGCCAACATTAGCTTCATATCTACAGCTCTGACAATAACCAGAGAATGAAGCAAAGACCATATTGCACCATTCGATGTCCTTCTCACCCGCATGCAAAGTAGTGGAGGGAAAAGACAATTCAAAATACTCCAACAGAATCTTGTTTCCTTTTAAGTATTATAAAAAAAATTAATAATATCTGAAAAATGGAGTTTTCCACAAGTAATCCCTGTTAATAAGTTCTTTTTCTATTGATTTTTCCATATTTAAGAGCATAGAGGCTCTGGCAAGTGTTTTTGTTGAGACATTCTACAAATACAGAGGGAAAGCACAATCTACCAATGTATATTGCACGGAGCATGGCTTTTAGGTTGTTGATGTCATGATGAAGACGAGATAAGAAACTAGCAAGCTCATCCCCATCAAGCAGATCAATAGCAGTTAATTTGTGTTTCTCTAGAACAGCATCCAATGCAGTTAGGTACGAGTCATCTCGTGACCGGGCCTTTTGAATCAGATCATACATCATATCTGTGACTTTTGACATTGCAGACACAACCACCAACTTTCTTTCTGATTGGTCCTGAATTATTACATTAGCAACGTTGCGAATTCTTTCAGAGGTTCCCACACAGGTACCACCAAATTTATGAACAGACCAGCTGTCACCTCTAGGAAGCTGAGAATTTTCTATAGCTCCATCCAACAAGTATTCTGCCAAAACATCAAATGGGAGAATGGGAAATCAATAACTGAAGAAAACCACACAAGGATGATATTTATGGTTTCAACATATATTAACCTTCACTTGTAACAGCAGCACGTATGCCGAACTTCAACTCTCCTCTTTCCCATTTTGAACTAAAAATCATTAAAACAAAGAAAGGCTGTAGTAGTATAGAAAACATTAAGCTATAAGAAATTTCTCAAAATAAAAAGAAAACTTGGCGATCATATTGTGGGATACCCATTACTTACTGTTGAATCGTGTGACCACCTCACAATTGTATGATAGTTGAAAAGGAAACAGGCTATTATTCATCAGTTGCTCCCTAACTCAAGAATATGCTCAAGCAAAATCTTGGTTTTACGTCACAAAGAACAAATCTTTGTACTATCACATATAGAACATAGAATTAGGATAAATGAATATGTCCATATATTCTCATGCCTTAGATACCTCATACCTTGATAAGATTACTGTTGAGATAACTCATTAACTTGTTGACACAATTTTTCTAACACTTCTCATTAGTTGAATGAAAATATAGATCACTTCATATAGCAATAACTCCATATACATGTTCAACAACAACAACAACAACCCAATATAATCGCACTTAGTGGGGTCTGGGGAGGGTAGTGTGTACGCAGACCTTACCCCTACCTTGGGGTAGAGAGGCTGTTTCCAAATAGACCCTCGGCATCCTTCCCTCCAAGAACTTCCCACCTTGCTCTTGGGGAGACTCGGACTCACAACCTCTCGGTTGGAAGTGGAGGTTGCTTACCGTCAGAGCAACCCCTCTTGTTCACAACTCCATATACATGTTCATATACAATATTACAAAGTGTAATCTTGAAGCTTAGAAAATTCTAAATTTTCAAAACTTCTGAAAAGCTTTAAAAAAACAAATTAAGAACTTTTAACTGAAGTGTAACGGGGTAATTTTAAAGTATCAAAATTAGAGGGATAAATTTGGTACTTTTTCCAAAGTATTTTTGACACATGATATCTACAGCTCCCCAGTCGATGCTGGAGCTCCATTAAGGTAAAAGGCAAAAATTGCTAATAGCAAAGGTATCAACAACAACAAAAACATCCAGTGTAATCTCACAAGTAGTGTATGGAGAGCAAAGGCAGAACCAAGATTTGAAGCTAATGGGTTCAGGATTCTAGTTCTTTTAAGTTATTGGGTTCTAATTTAATAATTTGTGTGTATTCAATGAATTTCTTAGAACAAATATAATGTTTGGACCAAAGCTGCGTTTCGGCCGAACCCATAGCCGAAGGTCCGGCTCAGCCCCTAATGGAGAGGGTAGTGTCTACGCATAGCTTACCATAACTTTGTGAAAGTAGATAGGCTTTTCTCAATATACCCTCGGCTCAAGGAAAGTGTGGAAAAGCATGGAAAAGAAATAGGGTAGTTGAGAACCCCAAAATATAACAGAGTTTAAAATTAAGATACTTCATTTGGACCTTTTTCTCTAAAATGTTGATAATTCACAAAATGTGACAGGTAATATATATACATATAAAAACACTAACATAAATACACGTAAAGTGAGTATCCAAATACGTTAGAGAGCTGAAAAAGAAAAACAGAAATAGCGAAGTTTTACTTGAGAAAAGGAGAGCATTGCAGTTGCAGGAGTGAAAATGGATGTGTCCTGTTGTCAAAGGTAGTCCTTTTCTTCCCTTTGGCCTTCAAATACGTTTGTCGTGACAATGGTGGGTTTGAGGAGAATTTACATGAATAACATGGCGCAATGGAGGACGATAGCGCCATTATTGTTGATTGAGAAAAAATGAGAGTGACAAGTACCACAGAAGAGTGCGTGGGTCACTATATATACCTCTCTCCCTCTCTCTCTTAAAATATTTGGCGGCTCTAGTTAATTACCTACTGTTTTACACGCTTGGACCAACCCCCCTCCTCAGCCCTCCTTAGAGCATGTTTGGACGGTTGTTATTTGTTGTATTATATCGAGCTGTTAAGTTAAATTTGTTTTAATTTTTACTTCCAACCAAGAACCAAGAGTTTGTGATTCCCAAGAGCAGGTGGAAAAGTTCTTGGATGGAAGTATGCCGAGGGTCTATTTGAAAACAGTTTCTCTACTCCAGGGTAGGGGTAATGTCTGCGTATACATTACTCTCCCCAGATCACACTAAGTGGGACTATACTGGGTTGTTGTTGTTGTTACTACTTAAATTTTATTGTATTATATTATTAAATTTATCGTTACGTAACGACAAAAAAGTAACATTTTATGGAATGACCGATTTGGTGTGGTCGCGTCGTTATATTATTTTTTCTCTCATCTTACCCTTCCTTATTATTTAAATAATTCTATTTAATCATTTACCCTATATTTTTATATATAGTAATTCTACCTCGTACCTTACTTTTTCTTTATAATATTACATGTTTATTTTTCATATTATTATTGTATGACATCATAAAATGACAACAAATAATATAATCTATTCAAATATTGGGTATATCAAAATGATACGGTACAATTCAATATAATATTTGTACAATACAGATACATAACAACCATTCAAACAAGCAATTAAACAAATACTACTACTTTCATCCTGCCTATTTGATTAAGTACAAAGTTTAAATAATATTGTGTTCTATAAATTATAAATATTCTTGTAGTTATAAATAATCTCATTGCGAAAAAATAAAATTTTAAAACTAAGTAAGTATGTTTTTTTTAACAAATTAAAAGAATAAATAACACATAGAATGGAGGAGTATTATTTTTTTAAATTACTTTTTCGAATTGCTTTACTTTTCAACACGTGAGTTCAGTGGTGGGATTGGTTCGACTGATAGTTAGCATTATTTTTTAATTTTATGCAAAAATAATTAGATAATAATATATTTTGTTATTCAACTTCTTATAATAATAATATTCATACAGTTTGCATAGACCTCGATTATTTCATCGGCTACCTTATATAAATCCAACCTTGACTTAATTTTTGAAATGCAAATTATATACCTTGAATGTGTAATGAAATGTTATTTTCGTTTAAATTAGTTGCAGTATTGAGCGCAGTTGCTGCAAATTCGATAGAGTCATGAAGTTACGTCTGACTAATATACAATTAAATTTCAAGATTCCACACTACAATTTTTTTTTCCAAGTATTATTACAACATGTCTTCTTTGTAGTTACTTTTTAAGTGCTAGCCACATATTAATTCACTATTTCTGTAACTTACATATTATATAAAATATAAAGTTCGAAAAACATTGTGTTTGGTATAGGACTCCACAAGTTTTTTTTTTTTTAATTGACGGGCACACAATTCCTAAAATCAGAAGGAAAAAAACTTGACGTTGAATACATGAATTGAAGCTGATAATAGGTGAATTTAACTATAATCACACCTTAAATAATCACATTCTTATGTTGTTTTAATGATATATATGATAACAAAATGCTCTTATTAGTGTTTTTCATGATTTATAGGTAATAAATGGCTAAGGAAGGCTAAGGAGCAATTTTGGAGTCAATACTGGAGAAAAGAGGCCAAATATGCAAATTCCCATTGAAGTCACGTCATACCAGCCCTT
>MU736213.1:3141-24912 GCA_026770625.1 Nicotiana glauca
ATATATATATATATATATATATATATATATATATATCATATGTTAAGATCTACTAAATTATTATATCTTTTTCGAATATGAAGTGATTATTAATTAAATTTTAGGTATCACATTGATTTTTATGTTTAATTACTAAATTCGGTTAACCTTGAAAGAGTACATCAACGAAATATTATTGTCAGACGACTAAAAAAATAACTATTATGTGTTATTAAGAAAATTCTCTCATAAGAATATTTAATAGATAATATGTTTGTAACAAAAACCCGAAAAATCCATCAAAACCGAACCAATCCAAACCGATATAATTGGTTTGGTTTGATTTTAATAAAAATCGAACCAATCCGGTCCATATACACCCCTAGTATAAAGACAGAAATATCCTTTTAAAACCTTTAATACATCAACCAAATATACAATAAAAAATAATAATCCGAGCATAATTAATCCGAACTTTACTAATACACTATATTCAGTGCTATTCTTGTACACTCTAAGAAACGGCCTCTAAGTGTGTTAGAATACTAGCACGAGCGATTAGTACATTCACCCGTTAAGTAATGTAGAGGTCGATGGCTAAAGAGTGAAGCACTACTATATTTAACCTCCCACTTGAATAAAGAATCAGATGGGAAAAGATCGACTTTAATATGGTTTGAATATTAAAATGTCACCATCTGCATCTGTCTTTTTTTTCTTTCCCGTGGTCATGGATAAGCTAATTCTTCCCAGCTTTATAAAGGTTGAGAATAAACAAAAGAGGATTAGCGACAAAACATGATTCGACTTTCATTAGGAGTAATTATGTATGTTCATTTCATAATCTTACTTGGAGTAAGATTAGACGTATATATCTATATTAATCCATGAAAATATGATTCGTCATTCCGTACAAATTTGAATGGATTGGACTGAGTATACATTCATTGGCAGGTTATTTTGAGCATTACCCATAAAACAAACTTACCAATACATTTTTTTAACTTTATAGTTTCATCCTCATGGTGGAGTGGTTAAGGCGTGACTCCAACCTGTATATATATACCAAAAATAATAATTAAACGGAGGAGGACATAGGCCTTGGCCTCCAAGACAGTGTGATAGGCGACAACACTCATCCTATGGTGCACAATTGAACAAAAGTATTTTGCTTGTATGAGAAGGAAGTTGTGCATCCTAGGGTAATTTGTAGCGACACACAAGGATGCTATGTACAAAAAGGTGAGAGAAAGAAGCTTGCTGCTAGGTGTTGTCATTGATAACGAACTTGTTTTTCTTCTATCTGAATCTGAAGTTAGGGATCTCGTCAACTTCTAACTTCATTGAGGCTCTAACATTCAAAGGTAATGTTACAACCCCATTGAAGATAGAATCAGTTTTGGATTCTTCGCCTAGGTTAGCAAGCTTGTCAGCAGAGTTGTTTCCTTCTCTGAAGGTGTGACGAAAGAGAAAGTTAGCATCCTTGGTCATGTTTTGAATTTGCTCAATTGTTTCATTGATTCTCCAGGGAGATTTCCTGATCCTTTTGATCAAGTTAAGCATAATCATCGAGTCAGATTCAACTATAACATTTGTAAAGCCCTTTGTAATACACATTTTGATGCCTCACATCATGACTTTAGCTTCCGCAATATTACAGACACTCACCATAGAATTATACAAAAGCACCAATTAAAATACCATGGTGATCTCTGATAAGACCACCACCACCTGTCGAGCTTGGATTACTTTTGCTACAACCATCAACATTAAGTTTAACCCATCCCATTGGAGGTTTTTGCCAATAAACAACCTGACAATGAATAGCAGGGGAGACCTTCTCAATTCTACTGTAGGTGTCCTGCCACAGGTTATGGAGCTGAAGATCTGGGAACCTCATATGGATAAGCATATTTATCATTTTGATCATTTGTTGGATGATGAACTGATGGGACATGCGCTTTTCATCAAACCTAGCAGATCATCTGTTCTTCCAAATTTGCCAGCAAATGATTGAGGGTAGGCATTGAAGAACTGTCTTATGAACTTTATTTTTGGACTTAGTCAGCCACCACCTCATAATTCTCTGTCTTACCTGGCCTTGGACCAATTTGATACCACAGGAGTTACAGAAGAAGGACCAGACTAGATTGGCAATATGACTATCACTGAGCAGATGGTTAGTGGATTCCTCATAATGGTCATTGGAGCAACAGTTGCATATAAAGGCAATATTCACCCCAAATCTTTTAATACCAACATCAGTTGCTACCTTATCCATTAGCACTCTCATCATAAAAAAGGAAATTTTAAATGGAAGCTTTTTATGCCAAATAGTCATACATGTTAGAGTAGTTCCTTTCTTTGTTCTCAGAGTGTGCCATGCAGATTTGCAAGAAAATTTCCCTGAAGGATCCGGGGTCCATATGGTTCTGTCTTCTTTATCAATATTGAAGGTGATGTCTTTGATATAATTGACCCCGTGCAAAGGGAGGATTCTCATCAATTTACTCTGATTCCAAGTATTCTGATGATAGAAATCCCTTACCATAGTTCTTTTAGGAGTCTTGCTGTTAAGCGCCAGGTGAGCTAGAGGCCCAAGTTCTGTCCAAGAATCCCACCAAACAGAGATTTCCTCTATCCCAAGAATCCATGAGATATAAGGTTCCACCTTTTCTTTGATGTACATCATCCTTCTCCAAGTATGAGATTGGCATTGAGTTTTCCTTCTTGCAACATGATGGAACCTTTTACAGTACTTAGCTTCGAGAAACTATTTGAGAAGAGATTTTTTAGTTCTGATTTACACCATATCTTAGTAGAGAAGGCATCACATGTGTCTTTAAGAGATCTGAAGCCAGCTCCCCCTTCCTCGACTGGGAAACACATGTCTTTCCAGGAAATCCAGTGCTTCTTGGTTTGTTTATCATCCATACCCTAAAAAAAGTTAGAGATGATGTTTTCAATCTAGTAGGAAGTCGCCTTGGCAGGATGTACCACTGATAGAGTATGAAGTGGAATAATTTGCAAAACATATTTAATAAGGACAACTTTGCCACCATAGGTTAGAAATTTACCTTGCCATCCTTGGAGTCTTTTGGCTATGTTAGCCACCATGTTGTTAAAATAAATAACATTTTTCCTTCCAATATAGATAGGACATCCCTGGTATTGCATTGAATGGCAGTGATTGTATCCAGTAATCTGCTATATTTGGTTGATTCTTATATCATCATCTTGGAAATTGACATAAAAACCAGATTTGGCTTTGTTACTAATTGTCCTGAGATCTTCTCATAAGTCTCCATCTTTTTCATCATGATTTTCAAGGATTCAGGTTCAGCTGAGGAAAATAAAATTGTATCGTTAGCATAGCATAAATGGGATATAATAGGACCATGACTATCTATCGAGAAAGGGATAAAATCGTAATATTTTAAGGATTCCATTAATCTTGAAAAAAGTTCAGCACCAATAAAAAAAAGAGAGGGAGATAGAGGATCCCCTTGTCTTAACCCCCTAGAAGAATTGAAAAACCATGTCTACTCTCATTGATATTTACAAAGTGCCAAACATTAGACATAAGTCTCCAAATCATATCAATCCAGGTCTCATTAAAGCCAAAATGCCTCATAATGTTGCAAAGGGATTCCCATAAAACTCTATAATATGTTTTAGTCATGTCCACTTTTAACACCACATTCCCATGGATGGAAGGTTTGTAATATTATGGACCATATCCTGAGTCATCATTATATTTTCAGTGATGGATCTTCCTTTGATAAAACCTTTTGATAAGGAGAAATAAGCTTGTTCATAAAGGGACTTAGTCTTTGGTTCACTAGACTCGATATGATTTTGCAGGAGAAATTGCCAAGGCTAATAACCCTTAGTTCATTGAAAGCTTGAGGATTATCCATTTTAGGAATGAGGATTAGGTAGGTGTGGGTCATGGCATTTGGAATTTAGTTACCTGCAAAGAAATCATTGATCATTAGTAAAAGATCATCCTTAATAATATCCCAACAAGAATGATAAAATTTCCTAGAAAGACTATCTGGTCCAGGGGCACTGGATGGACTCATGGAGAATACAACAAATTTCAATTCCTCCATAGTAGGTATGGCTGTAAGACCTGCATTATCCATGTCATTGATAGCTTTAGAAAACAATTAAGGATAGAAAAATTGGAGACTGTATGCTTTCTAGTAAATTATTTCTGAAAGAAGGATATAACTTCATTTGCAATATGCTCATCTCCTTCAATCTAGGTGCCATCACTTAGCCTGATCTTTTTAAGAGCTAACCTCTTTCTTCTACCCTTGACAATGGAGTGGAAGAATTTAGAGTTCACTTCCCCATCCACAAACCATTTGATCCTAGATTTTTTCTTCCATATAGACTCTTCGGTTTTATATGCCCTGATAAGAAGAGCATTTATACGGTTAAGCTCAGCTCTGTTGATATCAGTGTTGTTTGTAATGGTTTTGTGTTCCAGATCCTCCATCTTCTTCTCCAGATCCATGACATTGTCAAAAATATTACCAATAGAGGTTTTGGACCAATGGGATAGGCATCTGCACGTGTTTTTTAGTTTCAAATGGAATTTCCACATAGGGGAACCATGAGCCTCTATATCCCAAGCTTGTTTTACCACCTCTTTGAATCCATTTTCGTTAGTCCAGAAATCTAAGAATCTAAAATATTTGATAGTGGGCTGTGAAGTGTTCTTAGCAATGGTTAGGAGGGGTGAGTGATATGATCCTGCTCTAATCAAATGATTGACATTAGTTGAGTCATAGATGTTCATCCAGTCTTGGCTAACCAACACCCTATCAAGAATTTTCCAGACTCTTCTGTTAGGATACCACCCATTGCACCGGGTAAATTGTGAGCCTGAGAAGCCTGGGTCAATAAGATCACAATCCATAATAAACTGTATCATAGGTATGCTTTTGGACATTCTGTGAAGGTTACCACCCTGTTTCTCACTTGGATCAATAATACAATTGAAGTCATCTATAATATACCAAGGGGGTTTATAATTCTGGAAGATATCCCTTAGGTTATTCCAAAGATGTTCTCTCAAACCTGCATCACACTTTGCGTAAACTGAAGTAACAAGGATGTTTGTTCCTATCCATTCAATGATACAAGTAATCTATTGATCTGATTCCCCCACCACAATATATTTCAGATCATTATTCCAGAAGATCCATATTTGACTATTGATATTGGCATGAGCATTATCATAGCCTAGCATAGATCTGAACTTATCAAGATGATCTACTTTGTGGAAAGGTTCACTAATAGCAATGAAAGGAATATTTTGGAGCCGGATAATCTGCTTTAGTCTATCAAAAGCACCACTAGAGTTGATGCTTCTAATATTTCAATATAAGGACTTAAACATCATAAATGAGTTGGAGAGATTTTTTTTCCTATGGTGTAACCATAACTTGTTGATAGGCGAGTCTTCCACCTCTTCCTATTGGTTTGTTATTGCCTTCTTGAAATTATTTCTGCCTCTTCCTCTACCTCTAGGAGATAGGTGAGTTCTTTTAACAATCTTATAAGTTTCAAAACTAATATTTACCTCCACTAAAGCATTGGAGTTGAAAGTTTCAATTAGTTGGGCAGCATGATCATCAATAGTGTGGTTCAAAGGTTGATCCTCATTTTGAAAGCTTTTACTATCAACACTTTCGAAATCATCAGTTTCTTCACTACTCATATCATCCGCATAGTCACCATCTTCTTCGTTGTCCTCTTCACCATCATCCTCAAAAGATGATTCTTCCATGTGAATATTATTGGAAATGTATATGTGTCACAACCCCGGTTTGCCCTCCGCGAACCCTCATGACGACACCTAGTCTCTACGAATAGGTAAGCCTAAATACCAAAAAAGAAACCAAAATTTTGCGGAAGTGATCAACTTAAAACAGAAATAAGGAAAATAAACAGTGGTTAAATGTGCCACTCGGCATACACCATAATAAATTCTCAAAACAAATACATAAATCCAAGACCCGGAAACCCATGAATCACAAGCTAAGAAGTACTACAAAGCTCTAACTCCAGAATGTCTAACAAGAACCAAAATATAGAAGGGCTAATACTAATCAACAGGAATAGAAAGAGACTTCTCGGTCTGCGGATGCGACAGATATACCTTGAAGTCTCTACAGAAGTTTCTCGCCTCAAGGATGATAAGAGTGAGCGAAAGTGCCTGGATCTGCACATGAAAAACATGCGCAGAAGGGGCATGAGTACACCACAACGGTACTCAGTAAGTGCCAAGCCTAACCTAGGTCGAGTAGTGACGAGAAAGGTCAGGGCCTTACTAAGGTTAAATAAAATATAAGGGTTAACAGTGTGAAATAAAACAGTATAAATAAGTGCACCAGTTAGAAATAACATAGAATTGAAAGAAACAACAACAACTAGAACATAGACAAACAAACCCTAGAAAAAAAGACAACTCAACACAGAGATAACAACCGGGCACCTTCCAGGATACCGTCATGTAGTCCCAATTACAACTATCCAGTGGATCTCTCGGGATACCGTCCCGTAGTCCAACTATCAATGCGCGGCGAATCTACCGGAAATCTCGATCCGTAGTCCCCAAATATAAATATGCAGGAGGATCTATCGGGAATCTAACCCGCAGTCCCAAAGTAAATATGCATGGGAGATCTATCGGGAATCTAACCCGCAGTCCCAAAGTAAACAGATAAGGGGGAGCTACCGGAATCCCACATTTGTAGTCCCAATGTAATTACATAGCGACGACAAGAAAATATTCAGAGAAGGGAAATTTCATATTAAGGCAACAACACGAAGAATACATAATTAAATTCAAATCCCATATCAAGGTAAAGCAGGTATTGCTAGCCTAGCATGTTGCACATAATCCAAATAAGGAATTTTGAGCGAGTAAATAAATTAAGTCAATTAAACATACTTCTCCAGACTAACAACATGCTTAAATTCCAAGTAGTGTAAACAAGAAAGGAAAATACAATTTAAGGCTATTTTTAATGAAAAATAAGATTTTTAACAATTAGCACAAGTACGCGCTCGTCACCTTACGTACAAGGCATTTCAATTACCATAATACCAATCCTAAGGGGAGAGTCCCCCACGCAAGGTTAGACAAGCCACTTACCTCAAACCGGCTCAAAATCAACCCAATACCACATCTTTCCCACGAGTACTCGACTCCAAATGACCCAAATCTCTTCAATTCAATTGCATATCGTAAATAACACTTCAAGTAACTGATTCTATAATTAAATTCTAAGCTAATACGCGAAATTAGGTAAAATGATCAAAACGCCCCTCAGGCCCACATCACGGAATCAGGTGAAATTTATATTTTCGGAATCCTCACACTCACATGAGTCTATTCATATAAGAATCTCTCAAATCGGATGTCAAAAACCCAATCAAAACCCAATAATTTGGCCTATAAAGTTTATCAAATATTTCCACCAAATTCGAAATTTAACGGCTAGATTTAAGTTAGGAATAATGGAAATTGATCTAAGTTGGGTAGAGATCACTTACCCAAGTTACCCAGGTGAAAAAGTCTTCAAAAATCGCCCCTCCCGAGCTGCCAAATTCAAAATTATGAAAATAAGCTTAAACTCTTGGATTGGGATTTTTAAGAGTTTGCCCAGGTCATTTGTGCATCGCGAACACGGAAGGATAATCACGTTCGCGAAGAAGGAACTGAAGCTGCCAAGAAAAGGCCATCACGAACGCGAGATAATGGATGCGAATGCGGAGAGTAAAAAGCAGGAGCTTACGTGAACGCGGAGGCTCTGACGCGAACGCGTAGAAGAAAATAGTTGCAGCCCCTCAGCGCAAATTCTACTATGCGAACGCAAGGGGTTGGTTGCGAATGCGAATAAGGGGGAAGGCAAACCTTCGCGAACATAGGAAGCTATACGCGAACACGAAGAAAAATAATTTCCTCCTCTAAGATTACTCTTCGCGAACGCAGAGTAGAAGACTCGAACGCGAAGAAGGATATCAACTGACAGATTTTCTGCAATTCAACAAGTTCTAAAAATGACCCGTTGAGCATCCGAAACACACTCGAGGCCCCCAGTACCTCAACCAAACCTACGAACATAACCTTTAACATCATTCAAGCTTGTTCCAAACTTCGGAACGCTCAAAACAACATCAAAACACCTATTTTTCATCAGATTTAACCTTAAAATTTTCAAAAACTCAAAAAACACATTTTCGATCAAAAAGTCTACCAAACCTCGTCCGAATGACCTAAAACTTTGCACGCACATCCCAAATGACATAACGGAACTACTACAACTCTTGGAATTCCATTCCAACCCTCGAATCAAAATCTCACTATCGAACCGGAAACTTCCAAAATTCAACTTTCGGCATTTCCATCCTAAATTAGCTACGCACCTCTAAAACGTACTCCGATCACGATCCAAACCCCAAAATCACCCAACGGAGCTAACAGAACCATAGGATTTCCGTTCTAAGGCCGTCTTCACACTGTTTCAACTACGATCAATTTTCCAACACTTAAGCTCTCATTTAGGGACTAAGTATCCCAATACTCTCCAAAACTAAAAACCGAACACCCCAACAAATCAAAATTGTAGAAATAAACTTGGGAAAGCAGTTAATAGGGGATCGGGGCATAAATTCCAAAAATGATCGGCTGGGTCGTTACATCCTCCCATACTTAAACATTCGTTCGTCCTTGAACGAGCACAAATACATACCTAAAGTAGTGAAAAGATGAGGGTACTGGCTGCACATATCCTTCTTGGTCTCCCAGGTCGCCTCCTCGACCGGCTGACCCGCCACTGAACCTTTATTGATGCAATGTTCTTTGACCTCAACTTTCTAACCTGCCTGTCCAATATTACCACTAGCTCCTCAACTTAAGATAGATCCTTGTCCAACTGGACTGAACTGAAATCCAATACGTGTGACGGGTCACCGTGATACCTCCGTAGCATTGAAATATGAAATACCGGATGAACTCCTGCCAGGCTGGGAGGTAAGGCGAGCTCATAAGAAACCCCCCAACTCGCCTCAATATCTCAAATGGGCCAATAAACCTCGGACTCAACTTCTCTTTCTTCCCAAATCTTATAACGCCCTTCATAGGCGAAACCCAAAGCAGAACCTGCTCTCCAACCATGTAGGAAACATTACGAACCTTCCTGTACGCATAGCTCTTCTGTGTGGACTGGGCTGTACAGAGCCTATCTTGAATCACCTTAACCTTTTCCAAATCATCCTGAACCAAATTTGTGCCCAATAGTCTAGCCTCACCCTTCTCAACCAACGCGCCTGAGATCTATACCACCTACCATATAAAGCCTCATACGATTCCATATGAATGTTGGACTGATATCTGTTGTTGTACGCAAACTCCGCCAATGGCAAGAACTAATCCCAAGACCCTCCAAATTCAATCACTCACGCACGGAGCATATCCTCAAGAATCTTAATAGTGCACTCAAAATATCCGTCCATCTGAGGGTGAATGTTGTACTCAACTCTACTCGAGTACCTAACTCACGCTGAAAGGCCCTCCAAAACCGTGATGTGAACTGAGTACCTCAATCTAAAATAATGGAAATTGGAATACCATGCAGACAAACAATCCCCCGGATATAAATCTCCGCCAACTGCTCCAAAGAATAAGTGGTACACATAGGAATGAAATGAGAGGACTTGGTCAGTCGATACAATCACTCAAACAACGTCGAACTTTCTCAACGTCCGCGGGAGACCAACTACAAAGTCTGTTAGCGGAAACATAAAAGAAAGAACACAGGATTTAACGCGGTTTGGATCAAAATAATCCTATGTCCACCAGAGAACAATTGTCTTTTTATTATTTAGAAAGGAATGGGAGATTTCCCAATTACACTTAAGAGAATTTCTCTCTTAACTCTCTACTCACTACAATGTATTGTATTGTTTTTGGGGTTCTCTCTATAAATGAAGGGGTGCATCTATTTATAGAGGTAAATACCTCTTCTTGATGTCATTGGTGACATCAAACTACCTCCTCTTGATGTCATGGGTGACATCAAAGGAGGAAGCTTCCTCTGAGCATTCATACCAACTCTTTCCACCAACTCTTCCAATTGGCATGTCATTGTTGACTAAAAATAAACCAACATTTTCAGCATGCCTTTGTTGACTAAACATAAACCAACATTTTTAATCTCCGCCTTGGTTTGCGTTTTGAGCATGCGCGTGAACAACTCTGGTCAAAACTTCTAAGCTTACTGGGCAATCCCGTTGTGAGAAACAAGAAGAATCAAACCATGGTTGAACATACCACCTCCACCTAACAACTATTCTCTTCGGAGTTGCATCAGTTGATGTACACACCCGCCAAGTCCTGATAGTGTGCAAACTTAGCGAGCAGGACTATCTTGGTCAACATGTATACAACATTATCGTCTGTGATAACCTTTACGACCTTGATAGTTCCCTCTTCAACAACATCTCGAAGTAAATGAAATCTGACATCAATGTGTTTAGTGCGCTCATGAAATCTCTAATTTTTCATTAGATGAATTGCACTCTGACTATCACATCTAAGAGTTTATTCCATATGAACCAAACTCAATTCCGCTAATAAACCTTTCAACCAGATTGCTTCCTTCACTGCCTCCACTGCTGCCATGTATTATGCTTCTACCGTAGACAAAGCGACAATCGACTGCAGAGTAGACTTTCAACTAACGGCACTGCCAACGAGGGTAAAGATATATCCATTTGTGGACCTTCTTCTGTCAAGATCTCCTGCATAGTCAAAATCCACATAACCAAGAATTAAAATACCTCCACCACTTTTTTGAAAGGTCAGACCAACACCAGAAGCTCCCTTGAGATATGTCAATATCCACTTGATAGCTTCCCAATGCCTCTTTCCTGGGCTGGACATGTATCTCCTTACTACACTTACAGATTGAGCAATATCTGGACGTGTGCATACCATAGCATACATAATGCTACCAAATGTGCATATTGAATCTCTCGTGAATCCTTTCAATATACCTCTTCTGAGAAAGATGTACAACACCGTCTTCTTTTGAAATCTCTATACCAAGGATTTTCTTTGCAGCTCCTAAATCCTTCATGTCAAATTCCTTACTCAACAGTTTATTAAAAGCATTTATCTCCGTAATATTGTTAGAAGAAATAAGCATATCATCAATATACAACAACAAATAAATCATTGAGTTACCAGACATCTTCTTATGATATACACAGCTATCAAATGCACTCCTTGAGAATTCATGTGTAGTCATGAATGTATCAAACCTCTTGTACCACTGTCTGGGGGATTGCTTCAAACCATACAAAGACTTCTTTAGTTGTCATACATGATCTTCTTTTCCCTTAGCTAGGAAACCTTTAGGCCGATCCATATAGATTGTCTCCTCTAGATCACAGTGTAAGAAAGTAGTTTTGACATCAAACTGTTGAATCTCCAAGTCAAATTATGCAACCAATGCTAGTAGCACGCAAATTGAGCTATGCTTCACGACTGGAGAGAAAATCCCATTGTAGTCAATTCCCTCCTTCTGACTGAAACCTTTTGCAACCAATCTTACCTTGAACCTAGCATCTGCCATTCAGGAATGCCCCCTTTCTTTCTGTAGATCCACTTGCATCCAACTGTCCTCTTCCCCTTTTGTCTTTTCACTAAGACCTATGTTTGATTCTTGTGAAGAGACTCCATCTCTTCAGTCATGGCTAACCATAATTGTGCAGCATCCTTACAAGAAGTTGCTTCAATATACAAGGAGGGATCCAGATCCTTAATCTCTTCTTGTGAAGCTACGAACGCATATGCATTCAAGTTTGCTTGATCTATAAGGAGTTCCGGTTCTCGTGTCTGCATCTTCTCCCTCCCCTTCATAATTGTGTATGGTTCATTGACAGCAAGTTCTTCAAGGTCTACATATTCTGACTCATCTTTAACCTGAGTCTCTTGATTCTTTTCCTTGGCAAGCTCCACCAGAAGCTCCACCTGCTCGTTGTTCTTGTTTCCTCATTCGGAGTCTTAAAATCAATTACCGATACTGGAGTTGATTGACAATATGAGCAGCAGTGTGAACTGCTTCAGCCCAAAATATTTTGGACATTAGCATACAACGAGCCTTTTCAAGAAGATTTCTGTTGATTCTCTCGGCAACTCCATTCAACTGTGGGGTATGCCTGACAGTCCTATATCTTGAGATCCCATGAACCTTGCAGAATTTATTAAACTCTTCATTGCAAAACTCCAAGCCATTTTTTGGGCGAAGATACTTGATTTTCTACTTCATTTGATTTTCAACCAAAATTTTCCACTCTTTAAATGCTTCAAAAGCATCACTTTTTGTCTTAAAAAATGCACCCAAACCTTTCGTGAGAAATCATCAATAAAAGTGAAAAAATACCTATTTCCGCCCTTCGATGGAAGTTTAGAGGGACCCCATAAATATGAATGGATGTAGTCTAGCACTCCTCTTGTCTTGTGTTTGCCAATGCTGAAGCTGACCTTCTTCTGCTTCCCTAGAACGCAGTGCTCATAGAAGTCAAGTGTGATGATCTTCTCACCTTCCAAAAGGTTACGATTGCTCAACATCTCCAGTCCGCGTGCGCTCATATGACCCAATCTCATGTGCCATAGTCTTGCCTTGTCATCATTAGATAACTGCACTGTAGATGCATTTGCAGAGCCAACAATGGTGCTTCCGGCCAATGTGTAATGGCCGTTCTCCAACTTGCCTTTCAGCATGACTAAAGAACCTTTAGTCACCTTTATAGTTCCTGCTTCGCTCATGTACCTATAGCCTTGTTCATCCAGAGTACCCAAGGAGATCAAATTCTTCTTCAGATCAGGAATATGACGGACTTGTGTAATAGTCCTCACGACTCCATCATGGCAGCGGACACGAACTGAGCCAATGCCAACTATTGCACAAGTTACGTTATTGCCCATTACTACGGTTCCTCCACTTTTCTCATAGCTACCAAACCAGTCTTTTCGGAACATCATATGCAGAATAAAAGCAGAGTCTATCACCCATTTGTTTCCATAACTACTATTATTACACGATGTTGTTAGTACATAATCATTATCAAAATCATATACATGTTCAACTGTATATGCACTCGGCTTATCCTTGGACTTTGGCATTGGTCAATCTCATTCAAAGTTCCCCTTCTTGCCACAACCCCAACACTCTGTATTCTTCTTGTTCACACGAGACTTTGATTTGCTCTTTCCCTGTTGGCTAGTCCGGCCTCTCACAAAGAGCCCACTTGCCTGGTCATCTCTATCTCCTTCAATGTGTCTCCGCACATCACTAGAGTTAAGTGCCTGCCGCACTTTCTCAAGCTTGATAGGCTCCTTGCTATACATCATTGAATTCTCAATATCACGATATCTTGAAGTCAATGAAAATAGCAAAGCACATGCAAGCGTCTCCTCCTCCCTTTTAATTCCTGCAATCTGTAAGTCCATGACAAGTTTATTGAACGCATCTAAATGATCTTGTAACGAAGTACCTGACCCCATCTTAAATGTGTGAAGACGTTGTTGTAATAACATCCTTGTTGTCATAGATCGGTCTTGGTATAAACCTTCTAGCTTTTCCCATAACTGTTTGGTCGTCTCTTCGGAACCTGTACTCACTTCACAAAGCACGTTAGGTGCAAGGGATAGTTGGATTGCACTCAATGCATCCCTTTCAATATTTTCCTTGTCGGGAGCTGATATATCATCAGGATACTTTCCGTCAATAGCATGGAATGAACCTTCCCTCTGCAGTAAAACCATCATCTGGATCTTCCAGATATTGAAGTTGTTGTGTCCACTGAATCTATCGATTTCAAACTTCATGGAACTCATCTTTGCTTGTTGTTCCTCCTTAGATCGTTAAGGAATCCTGTCGCTCTGATACCAATTGTTAGCGGAAATGTAAAAGAAATAACACATGATTTAACGTGGTTCAGATCAAAATAATCCTACGTCTACCAGAGAACAATGGTCTTTTTATTATTTACAAAGGAAGGGGAGATTTCCCAATTACACTTAAGAGAATTTCTCTCTTAACTCTCTACTCATTACAATGTATTGTATTATTTTTGGGATGCTCTCTATAAATGAAGGAGTGCATCTATTTATAGAGGTAAAGACCTCCTCCTGATGTCATTGGTGACATCAAACTACATCATCTTGATGTCATGGGTGACATCAAAGGAGGAAGCTTCCTCCTAGTATTCATACCAACTCTTTCCACCAACTCTTCCAATTGGCATGCCATTATTGACTAAACAAAAACCAACATTTTCAGCATGCCTTTGTTGACTAAACATAAATCAACATTTTCAAAGTCCATGGTGATCCGTACCCACTTCCACTCCGGAATCTCTATCTGTTGAAGTAACCCACCCGGTCTCTGATGCTCATTCTTCCTGCTGACAATTGAGGCACCGAGCTACAAATCCAACCATATCTTTCTTCATCCGCCTCCACCAATAGTGATGCCTCAAATCCTGGTACATCTTCGCGGCACCTGGATGAATGGAATACCGGGAACTGTGGGCTTCTTCTAGAATCAACTCCCGAAGCCCATCGACATTGGGTATACAAACTCGACCCTGCATCCTCAATACTCCGTCATCACCAATAGTCATATCTCTAGCATCCCCATGCAACACTTTGTCCTTGAGGATAAGCAAATGAGGTCATCAAACTGACGCTCCCGGATATGATCAAACAAGGGAGACAGAGAGACCACACAAGCTAGAATTCGGCTGGGCTACGAAAGGTCCAATCTCACAAACTGGCTGGCTAACACTTGAAAATCCATCGCCATGGGCCTCTCTACTGCTGGTAAATAAGCCAAACTCCCCAAACTCTCTGCCCGATGACTCAAAGCATCGACCACCACATTGACCTTGCCCGGGTGATACAAGATAGTGATATCATAATCCTTCAGTAGCTTCCATCTCCTCTGATGCAAATCAAGGTCCTTCTGCTTGAACAAATGCTGCAAACTCCGGTGATCAGTATATATCTCACAAGGCACACCGTACAAGTAATGACGCCAGATCTTCAAGGCATGAACAATGGCAGCTAACTCAAGATCATGGACAGGATAATTCTTCTCATGTATCTTCAACTGATGATAGCCTGAATGCAAGTCAATCTTAGAAAACATATAGGCACCCTGCAACTGGTCGAACAAGTCATCAATACGAGGCAAATGATAGTGGTTCTTCACTGTCACCTTATTTAACTGGCGATAATCAATACACGTGCATATAACCATTCCTTTTCATCACATATAACACATGAGCACCCCAAGGCGATACACTGGGCAGAATAAAATCCTTATTAAGTAGTTCCTGTAATTGCTCCTTCAACTCCTTCAACCCAGGAGGATCCATAAGATACGGAGGAATGGAAATGGGATGAGAGCCCGGCACAAATCGATGCCAAAATCAATATCTCTATCAGGCGTCATGCTTGGAAGACCAGCTGGAAACACATCAGGAAAATCCCGTACTACTGGGACTGAATCAACTGAAGGGGGTACCAATACTAATATCTCTCACATAAGCTGGATATGCGTCACAACCCTTCTCAACCATACGCTGAGCCTTAAGGAAGGAAATAACTCTACTGGGAGCGTAATCTAAAGCACCCCTCCACTCAATATGCGATACACCTATCATAGCCAGTGTCACAGTTTTAACGTGACATTCAAGAATAGCATAATAGGGTGACAACCAGTCCATGCCTAAGATAATATCAAAATCAACCATGTTGAGTAACAATAAATCGACTCGGGTCTCAAAACCACTAAGAGCAACCAAATAAGACCGATAAACGTGGTCCACAACAAGAGAATCTCCCACAAAAGTAGAAACATAAATATGGGAATTCAAAGAATCCCGAGATATGCCCAAATACGGGGTAAAATAAGAAGACACATAAGAATAAGTGGAGCCTGGATCGAATAAAACTGATGCATCTCTATGACAAACCATGACAATACATGTGATAATAGAATCGGAGGCAACAACCTCGGTACGGGCAGGAAGGGCATAGTATCTGGCCTGGCCTTCCCCTTTAGCTGGCTGAGCAGGTGGGGTAGCAACTGGGGCTGTAACCATAGCCTGAAAATTCAGCAGAGCGCGCCGTGGCTGAGAAGTCTGTGGAGGTGTACTTTTACCAAGCCTAGGGAAATACCTCACCATATGGCGTATGTCACCACACTCAAAGCAACCTCGCGACTAACGTGGTTGCGGAAGCTGTGCCGTATGGGTACTCTAAGACCCCTAAACACCTGAATTACTGTGTGAAATCTGAGACGCAAACTGAGCTGCCCACAAAACCTCTACCATGTCGTACTCTTCCTCCAAAATAAGGAACAGTGGGTCTCTCCAGTTTACGAGGCCTCCTTACTCCCCTATACTCTCTTTCCTGACCTCACCTGTCCTCTCTCTCCTGGACCCACCTATCCTCTACTCGGCGAGAGGCCTTCACCACCTACTGAACTGGGGCCACGGGCTATGTCGCTATGACACCTGGAACCTGACCAATGGGAACTCGCTGTTCTGGAGTGGGGGCGACAGGAGTCTGGGTCCCTCCCCCAGTCTATGAAGTAGTTGATACAACCTGAATCAACCCCACCTGAACTAATGTACCAAACATACTCAGGAACTGTGCTAATATCTCCTGGAGTGCTGGAGTAGTAGTAGCAGTAGGCGTATCTGGTGTCTGGGACCTCGCTGGAACTACTGGTGACTCTTCGGTGGCAGCTCATGTGGGTGCTCTGGCTGCACCACGTGCGCGTCAACGGCCTCTACCCCGGCCCCGACCTCTGACGGCTATCGCAGGGAGCGCGGGTGTCTGATCATCTCTGGTAGCAAGTGTCCTCACCATCTATGAGAGAATAGAAGACAAAGGTTTACGATTGTGATGTCAAAAATCTCGTACAACAGGGAAATCAATGAAGACGAATTTTCCTAACAGTTACATCGCCTCTCGTAGATAAACACAGACGTCTCCGTACCGATTAACGAGACTCTAATAAAACGGCATGTGAAGCATGACTCCTATAAACCTAGAGCTGTGATACCAACTTGTTACGACCCTGGTTCTCCCTCTGCAAACCCTCGTGACGGCAACTAGTCTCTACAACTAGGTAAGCCTAAATTGCGGAAAAGAAACCAAAATTTTGCAGAATTGATCAACTTAAAATAGAAATAAGGAAAATAAACAGTGGTTAAATGAATCGCTCGGCATACACCATAATAAATTCTCAAAACCAATACATAAATCCAAGACCCAGAAACCCATGAATCACAAGCTAAGAAGTACTACACAGCTCTAACTCCAGAATGTCTAACAAGAACCAAAACATAGAAGGGCTAATACTAATCAGCAGGAATAGAAAGAGACGTCTCGGTCTGTGGATGCGACAGATATACCTTAAAGTCTCTACAAAATAGCCTCGCCTCAAGGATGATAAGAGTGAGCGAAAGTACCTGGATCTGCACATGAAAAACATGAACAGAAAAGGAATGAGTACTCCACAACGGTACTCAGTAAGTGCTAAGCCTAACCTCAGTTGGGTAGTGACGAGGAAGGTCAGGGCCCTACTGAGGTTAAATAAAATATAAGGGTTAACAGTGTGAAATAAAATAGTATAAATATGTGCAACGGTAAGAAATAACATAGAATTGAAAGAAACAACAATACTAGAACAGAGACAAACAAACCTCGGAAAGAAATACAACTCAACATAGAGATAAAAGAGCACCTTCCAGGATACCGTCCTGTAGTCCCAATTACAACTATCCAGTGGATCTCCGGGGACACCGTCCCGTAGTCCAACTATCAATGCGCGGGGAATCTACCAAAAATCTCGATCCGTAGTCCCCAAATATAAATATGCAGGGGATCTATCGGGAATCTAACCCACAGTCCCAAAGTAAATGTGTATGGGGGATCTATTGGGAATCTAACCTGCAGTTCCAAAGTAAACAGACAAGGGGGAGCTACCGGAATCCCACATCCGTAGTTCCAATATAATTACACAGCGACACCAAGAAAATATATAGAGAAGGGAAATTTCATATTAAGGCAACAACACAAATAATACACAATTAAATTCAAATCCCATATTAAGGTAAAGTAGGTATTGCTAGCCTAGCATGTTGCACATAATCCAAATAAGTCATTTTGAGCAAGTAAATCAATTAAGTAAATTAAACATACTTCTCTAGACTAACAACATGCTTAAATTCCAAGTAGTGTAAACAAGACAGGAAAATACAATTTAAGGCTATTTTTAATGAAAAATAGGATTTTCAACAATTAGCATAGGTACGCGCTCGTAACCTTACGTACAAGGCATTTCAATTACCACAATACCAATCCTAAGGGGAGAGTCCCCCACGCAAGGTTAGACAAGCCACTTATCTCGAGCCGACTCAAAATCAACCCGATACCACGTCTTTCCCATGAGTACTCGACTCCAAATGGCCCAAATCTAATCAATTCAATTGCATATCGTAAATAAAACTTCAAGTAACTGATTCTATAATTAAATTCTAAGCTAATACGCAAAATTAGATAAAATAACCAAAATGCCCCTCAGGCCCACATCTCAGAATCAGGTGAAATTTATATTTTTGGAATCCTCACACTTACATGAGTCTATTCATATAAGAATCTCTCAAATCGGATGTCAAAACCCGAATCAAAATCCAATAATTCAGCCTATGAAGTTTATCAAATTTTTCCACCAAATTCAAAATTTAAAGGCTAGATTTAAGTTAGGAATCATGGAAATTGATCTAAGTTGGGTAGATATCACTTACCCAAGTTACCCAGGTGCAGAAGTCTTCAAAAATCGCCCCTCCCGAGCTCCCAAATTCGAAATTATGAAAATAAGCTTAAACCCTCGGATTGGGATTTTTAAGAGTCTGCCCAGGTCATTTGTGCATCGCGAACGCGGAAGGACAATCGCGTTTGCGAAGAAGGAATTCAAGCTACCAAGAAAAGGCCATCGCGAACGCGAGATAATGGACGCAAACGCAGAGAGTAAAAAGCAGGGGCTTACGCGAATGCAGAGGCTCTGACCCGAACACGTAGAAGAAAATAGTCAAAGCCCCTCAGCGCCAAATTCTACTATGCGAACGCGAGGGGTTGGGTGCGAACGCGAAGAAGGGGGAAGGCAAACCTTCGCAAAACCGGGAAGCTATACGCGAACGCGAAGAACAATAATTTCCTCTTCCAATATTACTCTTCGTGAATGCGGAGTAGAAGACGCGAACGAGAAGAAGGATATCAGCTGCCAGATTTTCTGCAATTCAACAAGTTCTAAAAATGACCCATTGAGCATCCGAAATACACCCGAGGCCCCCGAGACTTCAATCAAACCTACTAACATAACCCATAACATAATTCAAACTTGTTCCAACCTTCGAAACACTCAAAACAACATCCAAACACCTATTTTTCATCAAATTTAACCTTAAAATTTTCAAAAACTCTAAAAACACATTTTCGATCAAAATCTCTACCAAACCTCATCTGAATGACCTGAAACTTTGCACGCACATCCCAAATGACATAACAGAACTATTGTAACTCTCAAAATTCTATTCCGACCCTCAAATCAAAATCTCATTGTCGAACCGAAAACTTCCAAAATTTAACTTTCGACATTTCTAGCCTAAATTAGCTATAGACCTCCAAAATACACTCTGATCTAACCCCAAAATCACCCAATGAAGCTAACAGAACCATCAGATTTCCATTTCGAGGTTGTCTTCATACTGTTCTGACTACGGTTAATTTTCCAACACTTAAGCTCTCATTTAGGGACTAAGTGTCCCAAAACTCTTCGAAACTCAAAACCGAACATCCCGACAAATTAAAATAGCAGAAATAAACTTGGAAAAAGCAGTTAATAGGGGATCGGAGCATAAATTCTAAAAATGACAGGCCGAGTCGTTACAATATGTCTTCACTCTCTTTATCCTCTTCCATGCTGGTACCACTAATAAGTTTAAGATACGTGTTATGAGCATCTCTTGGATCAATTACATGGTTGTTTTTGTTGTTGTTGTGTTCTGATACATTTCTACTATTGGCTTCCTCCTCAATGAGTTTGGTGGTATTCTCACCATTTGTAGTATTCGCCTGGAAAGAGTGTATACTATTTTGATCATTGTCGATGGGAGTGTTGTTGTCTTCTTTGTTGCTAGTGCTCTGTTTCGATGGTTTGTCTATTGTATATGTTTTCTTGCTGCTTGGTTGGACTTTTTCCATGGTTGTGTTTTGGAGTTGAGATTCATTGCTATTTATGTCTTGGTTCTTCTTTTTAACTCTGAACCTCTTTATCTTGTTGATATTTTACCCACTCTTCTGTTTGTTGTTTTGATTGGTTTCTTCCACTATTTTGTTTTTACCTTTACCTGGTACTTCTTCCATCATAGGAGTCTTCTGCATATCGATTGGATCATTGATAACAATTTCATTTCTTGCCTTACCTCTGTGATCTTGGTTTACTCCTTGATAGTTCTAGAATTGCCTTTCGTTCGATCTTTGATCTTCATGGTTATGCCCATTAGGTTTGTTGGTCATTTCCATTTCACTGTTGTTCTGAAACCTAACTTTGGCAACCTTCTTCTTAGAAACCGTTTGAAATTCATCATCCATTGGCTTATCTCTTTTTTGTTCCTTCTCTTTGTTGAGTTGATCTTCGTTTTGCACTTTATCCTTTCATGTCTGATCTTGTTTCTACATTGACTTTCGTAGTGATCTTGCATTTTGCAATACACACAGTAGCTTAGAACCTTTTCATATTCAATGTCAAGCTACTTTCCATCATCAGTTCCATCTAGTTTTTATAACCTAACCATATTTGATCAAGTATAGGCTTTAATAGGTCAATTTCAACTTTAACCTTTGCAACATTGCCTCTAGATTTAGAGTAGGTTTCCAGGTCCGGAGCCACAACCACACCTACATCTTGCACGAGTCTAGAAACAATATTCCATTTAAAGAGGTGCCAGGGAAGTTGGTGAATTAGGATCCAAACAGGAACAATAGACGTTTCCTCCTCAGGTTTGAAGTCCGAAGTCCATTTGAGAATTTTCATAGGGGCATCACCAATGTCTATATAATGCTTAGCAAAGACGTGGTTGTAATCAACTTCATTAGCAAAGTCAAGGTAAACATGCTTAGGGTCGAAATATGTTATCTTGACAGAGGCAGAGAGTTGGAATTGCCTAATGAAAATCTTCCTAATTTCCTCCATGGATGGTTTATCTCGATAGAACTTACCAATGATGGTGAATCTACACTCTATTGCTAAATTAATGAAATAATCCTCTGCCTTGAAGAAAACCGTCGGTTTACCAAGGTGCGTGCCATGTTGAATCTCAACCATGGTGCCATTGTTAGGAGATGAGGTTGGATTGGAAAGTGGCGGCAAAAGTTAGTTTAGAAACCAATTGTCTGTTTTTGATGAAATTACTCCATTGGAGTCCCTCAATTTGTTGTTTAGGGAGGATGGAGTTGGGTATATGTTTGCCACTTTGTGGTTGCATGAACTGTTGGACTCCTTTATTAAGGTCGTTTGTGTGACTGTTTTTGGGCTGGGGTTGATCAAAATTAGTCAAAATTTTTTGGGTAAGAAGAGAGGTTAGTAGCCGTTACCTGGTCATTGGCAGTTTTTTTTGGGGGGG